>WOGN01006344.1:0-12504 GCA_015342105.1 Leptinotarsa texana | reverse complement strand
ATATATTATTATTATTATTTTCATTTGTGGAAAAAGTATTTTGTATTATTTTGTAGATCCCAGGAGACATCGAAAAATCAATATGTGATTACAGAGAGAAAATGTTTGACATGAATCAAACTGTGCAACCTTACATCCTTATTGAAGGGCCTAGTCTGCAAGAAATCAAGTCTGTCTATGTGGTAGTTGACAAAATCAGATATCAAACTGACAGTATTCTAAATGCTGTGGATTTGACCTTCAAAATTTTCCATGTTGCCAATGCTTCCTACCCCATTCAATCGGAATATTTATGGTTGTTAGTTCAAAAAACTATTTACAAGGTATCAACCCCTCATGACAAAGTTATTCCTTATATATTACATATTATTGAAAATCTCCAACAAATTTAAATAAGTTTAGGAAAACCTTTGGATGAATATTGTGTGAAAGCATTTTATTATCGTAAAAAAAACATATGTTTTCCAATATCGGTTGAATCCCTCATTAATAAAAATGAAATGCCACATATGTGATTCATCTTTCAACAATCCTAACTTGTATATATCACATCTTAATTATCAACATGATATATCTGACAAATACATTTGTCATGAAGTTAATTGCCACCGTGTATTTAACAGACGAAATGCTTTCAAAAGACACATCATTTTAAATCATTCTGATGGAAGTACTGAAGTTCACTCATCTCCATTAACCAGTACAACCTCATCAATAACAACTGTTGATGATTTGGTAAATGGTGAAAATCTCTCCACTTCTGATATTGAATCTTTCATTTCTTCAACCAAACCTAATGTGACAGCACAAAATTCGAAGTTTGATATAGATTCATTTTTTAGTATTTTGCGTTCATCTGTAGAAAAATTCATTGCTTTACTTTATTCTTCACTAACACTGAATCGTTCTGTTATACAGGAAATAATATCTGCTACTTCAGATTTGTTATCATCAGGAATTTTAACTGTGATCAAGACAAATGTGTTATCTATGAATCAGTCAGAAATTGATGAAGTCTTCACTGCATTGGAAAATCCTTTTAAACATCTTGACACGGAATACAAGCGATTTAAATATTTTGAAAACTCTAATTATTTCATTAAACCTGAACAGTTTTTGATAGGCTCAGTTCCAGAAACACATAGAAAAAATCAAACAATTTCAATGGGTTTAAAACAGAAAGTTGGGTATTTTGTACCTATCAGAGCACAATTGAAAGTATTACTAGAAACTCTTGGACTTTATACATTGATGACAGAGTATAGAGAAAAAATTCTCAAAGAGAAACTTGCAGAAGATTCTTTTAAATGTAATATAATGCAAGGTGATTTGTGGCAAACGTATTTAAATAAAGTGAAACATAAAAATGTGTTTCCTCTCATAATATATTTTGATGAATTCGAAACTTGTAATCCTTTGGGAAGTCATGCTGGTGTTTATAAGCAGGGTGCAGTTTATTTTTCCATAGCTTCCTTGCCTCAGCAGTATACCACTAGATTAGAAAATATATTTTTAGTAATGTTATTTCATAGTGATGATCGTATCACATTCGGCAATAAGGCTGTGTTTGATATCCTCATTAATGAATTGAAATATTTGGAAGATGAAGGTATCGCTATCAATTGCAACGGTAATGTGGAACAGGTTTATTTCTCAATGGTATTATTAATTGGTGATAATTTGGGATTACACTCCTTATATGGACTTGTGGAGTCATTTCAGGCTAATTTCTATTGCAGATTTTGTAAATGTCACAAGCATGATATGAAAAAATTATGTACAGAAGAACAGACACTTTTGAGAACTGTAGATGAATATGATGAAATGGTTCTGGAGAAGTCGTATGGTATTAAGGAAAAATGTGTATTTCATGATTTACCAAATTTCCATATATTTAATAACCTGACATGTGATATAATGCATGACTTATCTGAAGGTGTTCATCGATATGGCTTAGCTAAAGTAATAGAAAGTCTCATTAGTCAAAATTTTTTTAGTCTAGATTATTTAAACCAGAGGATACAATTTTTCAATTATAATTCATCCGAAAAAAATAAGCCCCCTCCACTAAAAGCCAATCACATAAAAGAGGGATGTATAATTTTATCATCTTCTGAAATGATGTGTTTGGTTTTGAACTTTAGACTCATTGTAGGAGATTTAGTTCCAGAAAATAACGAAGTGTGGGGATATTATCTATTATTATTGGAAATAACAGAAATAGTAATCGCCAGTTCAATTTCAAGTCCCACAATAGAATTACTTAAATCTTTAATAGAACAACATAATCACCTATATGTTCATCTTTTTAAAGATAATTTAAAACCAAAATTCCACTTTTTACTTCATTATCCTAGAATTATTAGCAAAGTCGGTCCACTGTGTAATATACAAACCATCAGATTTGAAGCCAAACATAAAGAACTGAAAACAACTGCCTATGTAACTAGTAGCAGAAAAAATGTTTCACTTACTCTTTCACTAAGATCACAACTCAAGTTTTGTCATCGTGTAATGTCACATCAAGTTTTGAAAGATGTATCACTCTTAGGTAATATATATGAACTCCAGATAGATGACCAACAATTAAAAAAACTCATAAATGAATCAAATTATGATTTCTGCATCAGTTGGTTTGTGTGCAATGGTATAAGATATAATAATCAGTCTATTTTAATTTATGATATAATTGATAACATTCCCCAATTCTGCCAGATTGTTCATATTGTAGTTTATGAAAATGATATATTTTTCATGATTTCTCCTCTGACCACAGTGAACTTCAATTTACATTTAAGAAGTTATAAAGTTGAGAGTTCCCCAAACTGCTTAAAATTGGCCAAGTTTCTTGATTTTAAAAATAATGTACCTACTTGTTTGAATCGTTTACCGAATGGTGAAACATATGTTTTTATTTCAAAATCATTATAACATTTTCTCCCACAGTATTGATTTTAAAAATAATGTACCTACTTGTTTGAATCGTTTACCGAATGGTGAAACATATGTTTTTATTTCAAAATCATTATATTTTTTATTTATTTAAGAGACTGAAAATCCAAATATGTTAATGTTTTATATAGAATTAACCAGTTGTAAAGAATTTTAATTTTTTTAAAATATTTGTAGAAATCCATTATAATTTATTAGTTGTTTGAATAAATTTATCACTAAAATTTCTTGATTTTTATTTATATTTTGTTCATTCTCATGTTGAAAAATTTTCCATGGCATTTACATAACCAGTTTAGAATATGAAATGTTATCCGCAAGATTCCCATCAGCAGCTGATTAAAAAATCGTGATACGTAAGTAGATCAACAATCCAGTCGAGAAAATGATACAAATTGTATTTCATGTATTAAGG
Organism: Leptinotarsa texana; assembly: GCA_015342105.1. Taxonomy (NCBI): domain Eukaryota; kingdom Metazoa; phylum Arthropoda; class Insecta; order Coleoptera; family Chrysomelidae; genus Leptinotarsa; species Leptinotarsa texana. Next base: position 9,137 of record WOGN01006344.1, on the reverse strand, counting down.
AATTGTGTTGTTGAACAAACTATAATATATTCTCACAATTATTCTATAACTTGATCTATGTCAATTGGAGATTCATGTAAATTCGATCACTGACTCTCTGTATTTCTGATTCTGCCGAAAAGTACTTTTCTCTCAATACTAAAACTATGTAATGCTTTTTATCTACAAATTTCATGTAGAATCGAATCAGCATCAGCAGGAGATAACAACAATCGATGGTCTAATGATCTTTTTTGTGGAAAATATTTGACGGTAAAAAGCATATTAAAGTTTTAGAGAAGAGAAAAGTAATTTTCAGTAGAACCGATCTGAAGCTCCGTTACTACCAACGATATGCTGGTACTCAAATCAGTATAATATTTGGTTGATTGAATCCAATAACCAAATTCAAACAAGAGGGAAGGATTTTGATTTGTAACTTTATTTCATTTGGTTCATCATTATTCATACTCATTTTGAACTTTCGAAATGCTTTACTATATCAGCAAGAAACTTACAATGGGGTATAAACATTGTTCGTTCTACTACTACTCTTTATTTATTCAACAAAATCATTACTTCGGTGGAAAATTTCCCATTATCAACACAAACAAAAATCTCCATCATCCTGCAGATATGTTGTTTCTTCAACATAACTTTTACTCAAATAGTTAATACATTTGATTATTTCAATCAGGTCCACTATTTCAACCATCTTTGAATTTTGTTTGTTTGATAAATTATTCGAATCACTTTAAATCATTCCTGCTATCGTTCAGACAAAATATTACTTGAATTCAATTCAATATTTTGTCATGCATATATGACACTTTTATTTCTTTGAATGAAGTGAATTTACTTTCATTCAACAAATCTTTTTTTTCCGTGCATCCAAATACACCTTACACCTCACTTTAGACTAGTTGCCTCCTACCTTGCCAACCTACAAATCTCAAACCCAAACAATGATTAACCACTTTGAGCACTAGACCAACAAGTAGCGCATTAAAATAACCCCCACCTGATCCCAAACCATCCTCTCCAAGACTTGATAACCTACTTGGGGGGTCACTTTCATGAGGACCCTCAACGGAGAAAGCGACCTGAGGGAACCTCTGGTCAAAGTCCGGAAAAGAGAAAATCTCTTGAAGCGCTGATAGGCAGATTTGGAAGATACGACAGTCAGACCCTATCACATACATAAAAAACTTTTTCGAAACTGATCCTGAGCTATAAAGTCACGATCCCTTCGCATTCTAACAACTAAGAAAGAATCTTACGCAATATCCATAACCGTCCTCCCCCCCAAGATTCGTATAACACAGTAAAAATTACTCTAGTAAACCTGAAATTACTCTAAGATTTCAGAAACTTCAAGACCAATATGACGCCAGAACTATAAGCAGCACCATAAACACACCGTCCCCACCAACACACTGGCTACTCCCCGGAAACCACGCGGGGAACCCAGAACGATTCCAGAAAAAAAATAAATATTTTGCAATTAAACATTGAAACATTTATCCCAATGTGGCTGAGGAGGATCTTTTAAATGCCTGTCAATAAACAATATAAGAAGTTTTTCAGCTAATACAACGATGGTCATTGAATTATATTGAATAGACATTCAAGCTAGTTGCTTCACAGAGTCTTAACGATGATTCTACTCCATATTTCAGCAAGATCACAGTGAAATCAATTGATTAGATCGCTTAGAGAGATCGCAGTGTCCTGCACTGACAAGGGGCAGTATCCCGAAACAGGTCTGTAAGTAAGCTACTCGATTAATTTCAGTAAGGATCAGCTGCTATATAAACGAGTATCACCTGCATAACTCTGAATTCAATCCATTCAACTGAAAGTATCAAGAAAAAACTGGAATTATCTAGAAATGATGTAAAATTATTTTTTCTCTAACAGAAGATATCTTGCAATGCAAGATAGAAATGAATTTTAAAATTCAATGGAAGCCTTGAATATTAAACAAAAAATATAGTGACAAAAAAATAACGTGATATATGTTCTGTTGAATCGTACAACAATACTAGTTATCCATCAATATTCATTTAATCTCGGATCAATGATAAAGAGTTCAATGTCGATTCCAATTTTAGCTGAATAATGTTACCAAATGAGCCAGTAAACACAAAATATTGGATTGTAATGAGAGATGATCATATAAAATATTTTACTTACATCACTCCTTGTAGAGCACTTTGGTAGTGGAAAAAAGGGGTACAGTGTATTCTGAATTGCATTCTGAGGAATATTAGGAAACTACTAAAAGGTAATGCAATATTTTTTTCATTACGATTTCCGAGTATTAAACAGAAATACAAAAAGTTCAATAACAGATATATTCATAACCTGAGTTCACTCCAGAACAATGCAAAATATGGAAATATGAAATCTCTTCACTCATTTACGAAAAAACTTGACTGACTATTTATAGGTCATTCGAGTGCTTTCACCTATCCCCTCTCACCTCTCTCCGCTTCATCGGTTTTAGTGAAAGTTGACCGTTTGGCGGGAATTGGTCGTGTTCCGCTTGATTGGAATTTTCCATATATTGTGTATCTCCACGCTAGCTTGGCTACATGTGTTGTTGGACAATGTTCTTCCTTGTGAATGATTTCAGTTGAGCACACTTGATGTTATATTATTGATGATAATTCATATAATTGTTATTTTCAGACAAATAAGTTTTCCCAGAACCTGTCAACAACAAATCCATAAAATCAATAAAAACTAAAATGCGTATATATTCAAAAGATTTGTCCTCTACTACAGGTGAATACTTTCTTTTCCTAAATTCAAATTCTGGAAGTTCCGAAGTGTTGATTTTAGATTTTTTTTAAGTGAAAAAAGTATCGATAAACTCTCAATACAAACTGATATTAGTGCTGGGAATCGCATGTTGACCTCGTTATTCCTGCCGCTCATTTTTTTTCATTATTTTGTATCAGTATTTTTGTGAATTCGTACTGCCAATGCCCTTTTGAAATTATCGGCTTAGTTTTGACTTCAAGTTGAATTGAATTTGGAGTCTAAGAATTTTTTTATAGAGTATAAAATTAGATTTCAACTATCTCTCAACTTCAGATTTGTTGGTTTGAAGGTGGTTGACAATGTTTCGTGGTGCAATTCATTAGTTCGGACTTGCATTATCTAATATGATATAAAATGATTTGAAATCCCTGAGAGAATACGAAATGAAAATTAAAAAATTATTAATAAGAAATAAAAATTAAAAATTGAAATATTCCTAACCAAGTTACTTCTCGACGTTTCGATTGTTAGTATCCACAATCGTCTTCGGGTGATAATTGGATTCTTCGGAGATCTGACTATTTATAGGTCATTCAAGTGCTTTCACCTATTCCCTCTCACCTCTCTCCGCTTCATCGGTTTTAGTGAAAGTTGACCGTTTGGCGGGAGTTGGTCGTGTTCCGCTTGTTTAGAGGTTTCCATATATTGCGTATCTCCACGCTAGCTTGGCTTTATGCGTTGTTGGACAATATATATGCGGCTTCTTTGAATTTTCCCCTAAACCAGTGTTCTTCTTTGTGAATGATTTCTGTTGAGCACACTTGATGTTATATTATTGAGTCCAAACCTGCTCTGCTATTCTTGATTTGCTGGATTCTCCTCGCTGTATGTGTTTCTTGTGCTCGGCAATGCGAACTTTTGATGGCCTCTAAGTTTCACCGATGTATGATTCTCCGCACTCGCAGGGTGTACAGGGTGTTGAGAAGCTCTTCCTTCTCTGTCAAAATCGAAATTTCGTTTGAAAAAGGAATGATAAGCGTGAAATGGATCTATTGAAAACACTTTGCCCTTACCAGAAGAGAAACGCTGTCTCTCGATGCGCGTTTCGCTAACCAAGTTAGCATCAACATTGATAACTACAATTACTTCTTACATGTATTTTAACACTTTTTTCATGTATCTGATCATTATATGGCTAATGAGGTCCACTAAATTGATTCCTAGTATATTGTTATTGTTAGTATTTTTATTTATTAAGTGACTGATACCTATTCTTCACCTGTTTTCTACTTGTAATTACGTAAGAGTGCGAACACTGGGATACTCGAAGGCATCTGAAAATTTGTTGAACTCATCTGGTCTCATCAGTTCTTTCGTATGGACCAAAATAAAGCACTGGATTGTTTCAAATCTTTTAAACACCGAATATGAAAGTGGCTTTTGAAACTGATCGTATACTTTATAAAGTGTTGGAAAAACCTAAATACAAGACCGCTGGACGAAAAAATATGTTAGATATTCGAAGAGTCGAAGAGTCTACTGTTGCTCAATACGCCACAGAGAACAGTCAAAGAGTGAATGAGGAATGCTTGAAATTGTTGAATCCAGTACAACAAGTTTTTAGATGCCTCCAAAAGTTTTGAAATCAAGAATCGTGGAATGAAATATTTGAACGGTGAAAAAGGTCTCATTCTCGATGGGCTATTATGCAAGGTATTGATTCGTCTAGGTGCATTTGAAAACAGTAGTAAAGCTCTTGAAAATAGTTTCAGTAATTTCCCGGAAATGCTAGCTTAATTAGCGAAACGCTAAACATTTTCGTTCTGGTGAAGGGAAAAGTGTTTCCAATGGAAGGAAATGAGTTGAACGAAACTCCAATAAGTTCTGATTCAAAAAGTCATGTTTCCCCATCGATTATAATGAAATCTTTCTTTCGATTTGTATGTTCAACTAGATTTTCGGGTGACTTAACTCTCGTAGATTTCAGTTTTTGTCGAATCTACTGAAACGTTTTCATAATATTTTCTTCAACAAATACTTGACATTTCTGAAATTTGAAATTTCTGTAAATAGTTTGTTCGATTAATGACCAATTTATTTTGTTAAATCCATGTTGAATATAGAAAAAAGAAAATGACTTTTCTCTAATATATATAGAGTTCACTTACTTGAAAATAGTCTAATAAACTTAAACCGGTCGTAACAAATAATAAACTTAATAGAAAACTCAATAGAAATAACAGAAGTTATTTTCTTCATTCTATATTTGTAAATTCTATATTTGTCAATTCTAGATCAAATTTACCTTTGTATTTCCTGAGGTTCCATGCGTTAATGACATGTGAAAGTTATGATAATCTTATTATATACTTCGATGATACATCAGTAGCTGTGGATGCTGAGTCATTTGAAGATCTGGCAGATAAACTTCATTCTTTGACGAATGAATTGAAAGCTGGTAACGTAGGAATAATTCATTAATCATCTATGCCGACATAATGGCTCACAATACCCCACCAGATCTACAAATGTCAATGCAGCCATGATGCAATTCTTCGAATGGAAATTATTTCATTCACAAAACAATTGCCTAATGTTTATTAAACCCTTGTGTATTGCCATATCTTCTTTACTGTTATGGAGGAAGCAGTGAACGCCTCTGAAATATTTATATCACAAAATTAATTGAACCTGTAGTATTTGCACCCTTTCTTAGGAAGATTTCAAAATTCCATGAGGATAAGGCTTCGAATTTGGCTTTTAAATAGTATTGAAAGTAAACAAAACTTCACAAAATCTAAAGTAGAGTTCAAATCATATTCGTTGGACTTATTATTTTATCGCAATAAAATGAATATTTCATATATAAATGTGTTGCATTGTTTATGAAGTATAAGTATATGTTCGATTTTGCATTTCGTATTGCAATTTGGGACGTACTTTCAATCATGTACGAAAATACAGTATTATACCAGTATATTTTTTCAGAAGTTTTGTCTGTTCTAATGTAATAAATTCAATCGATTGCTCTGATGACGTCAGCACCCTTTTTTTCTGATTGATTTGGCCGTTACCTGATGAAGATCCATAGTAATTTCAAAAACTACATCTCACGCTTTGATTTTCACAAACTTCATTTGAAAAGAATATAATCACAACATGTTTCGCTAGCATAGTAGCTTTCTCACGTGTATGAATAATTCAAATTGTTCTTACATTATTATTTATACACTACAGGTGACCATAATTAGGACTACCTCCAAAAATTACCTGAACCTCTACCTAAGGTACCTCTTGAATTATGATTACTTGAAGCTTATTACCTCATTAATAATAATTCTTACTGGGATTTTGAGAAAACAAGTTCAATAACGGTGATCTATTCAAATCTGGTTGGTCATTTATTGGAATGTTTGAATTTTTGAGTTTATTAATTTTCATTGCTTCCGAATGATTCACTTTCAAACCTTCATTTCCTATGTGTAAAATTTTAAAGTCTTCGTTAAATATATGATTTTCTTCTAGAAAATTATTTAAATATGTTCAATTTGCTTTCTCATTTACATAGATCGTATGATGTTCCTGGACTCGAATCCTGAAAGTTCTGCCAGTTTGACCAATATATTTCTCAGGGCACGTTCCATACTTCAATTTATATACTCTTGATTCCTCTATCTTGTCTTTATTATTTTTAACTAGCTTTCCCAACGTATTACTTATTTCATATGCAATTTTAATATCTCGTTACCTCAAAATTGAAGACACTTTTCCCGTTAGATGTCCAAAATACGTTGAAGTTCTATAATTTTGATTATCTACTGTATCAAAAGGAAAAACTTTTCGTTTTTGCGTAGAATTTCTTGGCAAGTATTTTAATAATTAATTCGGCTTTAAACCCATTGTTCACCGCAATTTGCTTGCGGTTCAAATCGTGAGGCGTAGTTTTTGAAAAGACAGAACACTTTACTTGACATTCAATATGGATTCCAGCACATCGATTGCGCATGCACATCTTCACCAGCAGCAGGAGGTTGCATATCTTGATGGGGTGGAATTGGGGTGGAACTGCTACAAAAACGGGGCATCAGTATTCTCCATGAAGATAAATGTCTCCGAAACGGATATTATAGTGTCAGGACAGATAATTCCTCTTTCTGCTTTGGTCAGTTTGTTCGGGGTTAAAATGGACACCAATACGTCTTGATACAATCATGTCGTTGGAATTACAAAGACTGCTTCCCAAAAGCTTGGAACACTGTTCCGAACCTCAGCAACATCTAATGCTTTATAAAGCTCAGATCAGACTTTCTTTGGAGTATTATTGGCATGTATGCAGCTCCGACCATAAGCATTCCCTGAAGCTGCTAGACTTTATCTAGAGCCATGCGCCTGCTTGGAGACGCGAACATCACTTGCAACCTTTATTGTCTGGAAAATCGAAGAAAGGTTGGAGATTTGTTTATCTTTCATTACCAATTTCACGGAAGGTGTTCAAGTAACTTAGCACATTTGATTCCACCAAGAGTGGTACATATCAGAAATACGCGACGGACTGTGGCTGCTCATCGTTTCGATGTTCAACTCAGTACATCTTCGACTCTTCTTTTTGGGAACTATTTCCATTTGAAGAAATGTGTTTATGTAGAATAAACTTCCTGATAATATTTTTTTGAAATTCAGCGAATTGAATTCAATGTGAATGGCTACTTTCGCACAGGCATCGCTCTCAGAGCGGTCAACAAAAGCGGTCGGATCCTGTTCCATGACAACGCCCTTCCGCAAGTTTCAAAAATCAAGGTACGGAAATTGAACGATTTGACGTCATAGTTTCGCCTCAAACAGTAATTTCTCAGTGAATAAGTATTCACTGAGATATTACTGTTTGGAATAGACCATAAAAACGGACAAAACTTTTGAAACTCCTGTTAGTTTATGATATTTAGTGTTTGTAACGTAGTATAATGATATATGATCATCCATATATATTATATGGATGATTATACTCGATATTATATTCGTAAGTAACCACATTTGTTCCACTTTTTCAGATACAAAAATGAGGGTGTTTGTAACACTTATACTCGTAACATTCGCAAAATCTAGTCTTCAGTGGTGCAGATCTACAGTAGGAGTGACCACATGCGGAAATGAAATATTACAACGGGGCAATCCACTGAGAGTCAATAATTACAAATATTTGCTCGAATTCGAAAAAGGCACATTGCGGGAAATACCCACAGGCACCTTCAAATTCCTAACGGAACTGAAAATTTTACACATCAGCAACAACAAAGTCAAAAATTTAGAAGTTGGAGCATTCGAAAGACTGTACAACCTGGAAAAACTTTCTCTCTACAATAACCAGCTGGAAATTATTAAAAATGGCGTGCTGAGGGATTGTAGGAACTTGAAAATCCTAGATTTAGGCATGAACAAAATATCCGAAATAGAGCAATATGTCTTCGAGGATACAGCAAATCTTGTAGAACTCAACATTGGATTCAATAATTTCCAAAATGTACCTGCAGCAATAGCCAATCTGAAATCCCTGAAAATCCTGAACCTTAACAATAATAAACTCAAATCCCTTCCGCCCAGTTCCTTCGATAAGTTGAATAAGTTGGAAGTTCTCAATCTAAGTGATAACGAAATCGCTTCTTTGGCAACTGGCGCTTTTGGTGGTCTTAATAATTTGAAAGAATTAAATCTCAAATCGAATTATTTGAGCAGCTTGAACACGCAAAATCTCTTAGGAGATTTGGGAGCTCTAGCGACGATAAAATTATCCGTAAACTCTTTCGGTTGTCAAACTTTGAAAAATATCGTGGATGCATTCGAAAAGAGAAGGGTAACTGTGACTAGGGGTTATTCTAAGTCGAGGGATGTTGTGAATGGAATTGGATGTTCTAGGCCATGACAATCATGCTCTAGTATTTTTAATTCCATGATTGATATTTGTTATTTCTTTTCAATATATGATTATTGTTCAGAAAGGACGCTTTCCAAATATTTTTTTTGATATTATATTCGAATATGAAAATTTATTTGCGACTTTCATTTTGATGTTCCACTTTTAATATTTTTTTTCAACAATAACTCAACATTAGTAATAATGAAAATAATTGAATTGTTAGTGATCGTAATAGTATCTATTCATTTTCACGAAATTATTTTCTAATATATACAGTGCTTTTCAGAAAAAAGTATCCATCTTTAATAACTTTTGTAATACTGGTATTTAGAAAAAATCCAAAAACACGTCAATTCATGTTGGAAGGGGCAAGCATTATGACTTATTTAAACTTACTGGAAAAGCCACCCCCTCACCCCTAGCATCATCCTTTTTTTTTAAATTACTTCTCATATTTTTTATGTAAAATTTGGATACT
>WOGN01006343.1:0-12504 GCA_015342105.1 Leptinotarsa texana | reverse complement strand
CCGCTTGATCTGCCGTTGCCATGAGCCCGGCACGTGCAGCACTGTCAGGGCCGGCTTCTGATTTATTACAATATCTTCCATGTGTGTATCCTTTTTTAGGTATTCCAGCAACCATCCTGTGTTTGATAAACATTGGATTATACTATTCATGAAACAGGTGTTTCCAAGATTTTTCAAACCATTGAATCCAGAAGACTGTGTCTGAAAGTTACTTTTTGAAATTGATTGCGTCCGTCTTTCATTCGGAAGATTCCCACATTTTTAACACGTTTATATTAGCTTCACTTGTGTGTTTGTTTATAACCGATTCGTTTGGACTGTATTTTAACTAACTTTAAACGAACAGAAGTATTTCAAACTTTGTACACTTATCATGAATAGATGAAAATACAATGATTTCATAAGTTTATCTCGTTATCCTGATCAGAATCGCCAGGATTGAATAATTTCTTCACACAATATCTGTGTGAGAACTGTGAGACAACCACACAGTCTATGAATGCGTATATATTATTATATTAAAACAAATGAGCTTGAAATAACAAGCCAGAGTAAAAAGTGTAAAATAAATAATAGTTTAAAAAATTAAAAAACACGCTCTAATAGCAACTCAAAATGAAAAATCATTTGAAACGAATTCAAGATTGTTTTCAACATCGATAATAAGTCCCATGACTTGATGTAACTAATGACTTTCAATAACTCGAAAATCAGAATGAATCTATGAACCGAAAAATAATAATATTGTTATAAAGAAGCGTGGGGTGCTAAATATCCGTTGTTATAAATACTAGGTCAGGAGCTGTTTGCCAGATTGACACCCCACGCTTTTTTAAAACAAAATTAATTTATTGGTAAATAGATTTATCAGACTTATCAAAAATTATTAGTTGAATCAAGCCATAGAACTTATTATCGATGTTGAACACTATCTCAAATTAGTTTCGAATTATTTTTTATTATTTAGTTTGAGTTGCTATTATAGCGTGTTTTCTGTTAGTTTTCTAAACTTGTAAAGAGATCGATAAGTAGAAAGCCAAAACCTTCGTTTCCATCTATTACCTACTTTTTCTACATTTTGTAAAAGTAATAATAAGGATTTTCTGCAACCTGCTTCGACTCTAGAAATACTTCTGCCAATTTAAATTTAGTTTGAGCTAGCTTCATCTGTCCGTGTCTCAATAAATTCCAAACTCCGACCAAAGTTGCATTACCGAAGTTTAAAAAGTGTTTTGAATAAAAATTCCTTATAGCTACTAGTTTTTTGATTGAATTTTGTAGGATCTCCAAAAAAAGTCACGTCACTTCTGAGTGCTTTCATTTGAAAATTTTGCCATATTATGTTTTTTATTCGCTTTCCATCGAAATGAAGAACTATACCATATTCTATTGAGAGAGAGGGTTACGTCAGGTCCAAAGTGAGTGGGTTCGTCCGACCCTCCACCGCAACCCGCAAGAGTTTATTGTGGCTCACACCTATTCACCCTCGACCCAGCTTCTAAACAAAGCCGATTATTTTGTATGGTGAGTGGTCTTTCAGGTCAGATGGAAAGACTTCGGCTCTGCCAAACTCTAAAAACCTGATTCGGTGCCCAGCGAGGCAGGCACAAAGTATATACTTATCTGTTTCATCGTTAATGAGGTAGTCTTATAGTCAAGGTGCAAGATTCCCACCTTGACACCGGCGACAACCTTTCCATATGAGAGTTTTTCATATCAGCTACACCTTAGTGCAGGGCTTTTTATGAATCATCACTTGGGCGCAAACGTTTGCTAACGTGCTCATGGGGAGTTTGTTCCACCACCTGAGACAGATCCTGCGTACGCCGCTCAAGAATATGTTGCTAGGTGGTTTCATAAGGTACCCCGCTCTTGAGGAGTTGTTTCCTGGTTGCACCACCAAACCTTTTTTTTAAGTTCAGTTATTGGATCAGAAGTTGGAGAGTTGAGAAGCTTTCGCTTCTGATCTAAATCTAAAAAAGTTAGAGTCGTAAGCTCGACATCCATGTCCTCTGTAGACTCGCTCCTAATCTAAATTTACAGGGAGATCAGTTGGAGTCATAAGCTCGACATCCATCTCCTCTGTAGACTCTAATTCTTGAGTTTACTCTTCCATGAAAGTCCCACGAGTAGTTAGGAAAAGAAGGTCAATCACGGCAGAGACCCGCATTGAGAAGGTGGGAGTTGAACCATGTTATCACCTTTCACATAATTCAATAAAACGATGTGGAAATTTTTCTTTCAAATCATTTTCTGTACTAATCATCGGTTATTCATATATCCCCAAGTCTCACTTGATGCTTAAAAATGTCGAGTATCGTCGTTGTTCAAGCCGCAGGGTATGCAACTGAGAAGGGATCTGGAGAGTTGATGTAATAGGGAGGTAACCATTAACTTGATTATTTTCCGGACCGAAAGCAATTATTCCGGCTTGTGACGATAAGGTTATATGAAACAAAGTTATACTGTTATATTTTGTGATTGTATCAAGCACTGTTACAATCACCCACTATGAAGAACAATAATAATTAAGCTTTGTTCAAGTGATGGAATAATAATAATAATAATAATATTTATTTGTAGTTCCTTATTACACATAAATACAATACATATTCAATCTATAAAAATGATTGAAAAAAACTAAAAATTAGGCTAGAAACAACATGTACCGGAAGAGTACTGTTGTTCTTTGTTCTAGCCTTGAAGGAAATATAACTAAACATGAGAAAAAACAAAGAAAAAGAAGAAATAAAAAAGAAGAGGAGGGAGAGAGAAAAGGGAGACAAAAAATGTTAAATGTTATTACTGAAAAATTTTCAGAAGTATAAAATCTATGAATTGAATGACTTTCTGATTGAGCAGCGATAAGATATTTTTTGTAACAGCACTTAAATGACGAAACTTCACCAACTTTATATTTTTGTGGAATATTATTCTACAAACTATATATATTATAACTGAAAGATCGTCGATAAAGAGTGCGGGCGAAACTGATTTTTACGACCGAAAACGAATTTCGGCAACGGTCTCAATTTCGGTCGAAACCAAAACTTCCTTATAAGGATTATATTTTGAGGGAAAAATAAAGAAAACGTTATAACAATCAGTCAGTCCTAATTTTTTTATCTTTAAATCACAACGTTATGCAGTCTGACATTTATATTTATTGATAATCAACATAACAAATCCTTATTTAAGAAAAAATATTAATTGTTCCTTGAAAATACCTAAAAGAGGTGAAGTGTTTATTTGAGTAGGTGTAGATCCTTCTTTTGAATATTATTAATGGTTTTTCAAAAATATTAAACATAAACTTACTTATTTAAGTTGTTACCTAATATCACAATAGGTAGGCACTTAATATTTATGTTACAAACAAATTAAATCACAAAGTCAGGAGTCATGACATGATCGCAAAATGTTTTCGTCACTTTTCGGTTGGACACTAAATTTTTTCAAAATGATATTATATAGTTTGTCATTCCCAAAACTAGGAAATTCAGGTATAGTTTGTCATTCCCAAGACTAGGTAATTCAGGTAACTGGGCAAATAATGTGCACGAACAATATATAAGTTTTTCTAATTTGACTTTTAATTTGATTTTCTCTAGAAAATAAAACAGTGAATACAAATTAATTCAATTTGATCAATTTCTGTCTGTTTAAAATATGTTTTCCGTTAACCAGTTGTCGCATGCCTACGAACGAAAACTCTGAGAAGTCGAAACTTGTGCGAGATAGGATTAACGAGGTCTTACCTTTTAACGTGTGATTCCTAGCACGGGTTGGACGACAGCAAGTGAAAATACATAATATTTGTTTTTCGCACTTCCTTGTTGGTTGTGTTTTTATCGTTTTCAACCGTATGATGTACTTTCTGTCCGAATCAGTTATAAAACACTGAAAATTGAATTCTGACAAAATAAGAAGACAAAATAAGCGATGATAATTACAATAAATCGAACGACGATCTCGGCGAATAAGTTACCACTTTTTTGTGTTAGTTTCACGAATTATGTAAAAACCCATTTCAATTGCAATTTGAGAGTTTCAATTTCACGTTCAATCGTGAATTGACATCAGTGTTATTATGATTTCAGAAAGATGATCAATTCGTGCATGAAAGAACAATCCACGTTAGGAATCACAAGTTAAAAGGTAAGACCTCACAAGTTCCGTCTTTTCAGAAATGTCTTTCGTGAAGGGGGACAGCTGGTTAACGGACAAGGATGGTTAACAGAGAAGGATCATGTAGCAGAAAAAGTATAGAAGGAAACTACTCTCAGAAAAATATTGAAAAATATTTTGGTCTACGTTGCTGAAAATTCTCATAGAAACATTGAAGAATTAATATTTCGAAAGCTAATAAATATACATTTTGGGGTCGCTTGATTAAAAAAAAATAACTTTCATTTAGGTCATCCTATATATGTTCACGAAGGGTCTAACAGCGAAAGGCATAGTCGGTATTTTCCTTTGCCCAGACTATAACTGATAAATTATTATAAAAAATGGGAATGCAAACTTTTTTTTCCATGAACCTTTTTGGGGTGTTTTCCCCTTCCACAATCTGCCAAATATGAAAATTTTAATAAAGAAATTTATAAGTGTAGAAAGGGCAAACTTTTTAGTTTACCACGATAAGTTACTGCGTAAAATAAAAGTATTTTTCACAAAGAAAATCTTCTATCAGACATCTGTCGAAGAAGTTGAGAAATAAATAATCAGCAAAGGAATAACTGCATATATATTTGAATTTTTTGTCCATTTCCGAAGACGGAGGCAGATTTTGGCCTCCGAAACATTAAGATAATTACCTATTGTATTATTTCTTAGCAATTTTTTGTAGGCAAAATTGTTAAGTACAAGTTACTATTAAATAAAATATTTTTCTTTGTGAAAAATACTTCGGTATTGTGATTGCGATTGTGGATAGTGAAAATAGCCAAAGAAGATCGATAAAAAACTGCTTTTTGGTAAATATAAGCTATGCGGATGTAACCTACTAAATGACCAAATTGACCTCGTCTACTAGCCGGTTTTCAGATTAGGGTACCCGCATTGTTACAGGTTAACAAAATTCAAAAAAAGTTATTAAGGACGGTCTGTTAGATACAAATAGAAAAATACAAAAGTGGTATAAAAACATGGGAAGTTTAAATTCTCATTTTTTCTGATGACCTCCTACCACGTAGTAACAACGGCTACATCCATCAATTCAATAAATTATTTCATAACTCATTTTATAACTACTTTATGAGTTGTTATATAGGTAACAAAAGTTGAAGTCATTTGTACGAGCCGGGAAGTCTCAAGATGAACCAAAACGAACCACAGTACTTAGAAACGATAATTGTGTTGATGTTTAATAACATCAGGTTCTATTGTTACTGTGACTTAGACATACTAGGAGTGAATGCTAGAGTTAATACAGCTCGAAAACAAATATTTTGAAAACTGTTAAAATACCTATCCGTTTTTCAGTCTCTCTCTCTCTCTCTTCTTTATTGGCCGATGCTTCCTGATCAGGCGCAATTGGGGCCAGCTCAATACGGGGGTATGCGCAGCAGTCTTGCTCGTAGCAAGATTGTAAAAAACACTCTTATGACTTTCAACACATATTTAAATTGGTAAAATCCTGCCCCCACGTGAACATCCGGTCCACCTCGGCCTCCAACCGGCGTGAATGGGGATAGGAGTTGAATATATCCTCTGCAACACTCCCACGTGGACATCTGGTCCACCCCGGCCTCCAACCGGCGTGAATGGAAGTGCTGTTTCTCTTTACTGTTTCTCTTTACTTTTCACAAAACTTTTTAAATTATGGTGGCACGTTCTATGACGGCGGACATTCACAACACAAAACTGAGTTTCATCTTCAACATGGCGTCCACGTACCTTCGTTGTGGACGATCACTGTCAGCACGTCCGTCCACCACCATATCAGAAACGAAACTGTCCGTTTTTTCAGTCTGTTAAATTTTCAAAAAAGCTTTTACAGAAATTCAACTTGACTTTTAACAAATTCAAAATATTTTTTAATTAGGAAGGGATTGTTTCCTAATTGATTCAAAAGGTATTTGCATCTTCAAAAGAAAACTGATTTCTTACATATGAGAATTTACATAATGAATAAAACGACGACTTAAAAAAATGATGACTTTGGAAACCTCTGAAATAAGGTAACCTTTCAAAACGGTATATGATCTCTAACTTATTTGGGAAAAATCAGAAAACATTTTTACGAATATTACTGGAGATTTATACTAACACCAAACCGTTATTTTTCACACCTCGACACGTGTTTCGATCACCACGTGATCACCTTCACAAGGCAAATTGAACTTCTTCTTGAAGATGATCACTCGGTGATCGAAACACGTGTCGAGGTGATATAACGGTGTTGGGATAATATTCATTGTTACACCAAAGGTTCCAAATAGTTCATCACAAGAACAGTCTTTATGTCGCCATATGTATGAAAGAATAAAAAAAAGTAAATGAATGCTGGAACCAAATTGAGATTCCCCTCTTTGAACGTAGTTGAAAGTAATGCATAATTCACAAGTTTTCTTATCTGCATTTCTTGAAAGATATCATGCATCTTAAAGTAATTAAACTTCAGTTGTGAACTTTTCTAAAAGCAAACATAGTATGGAATGAGAAATTATAAAGATTAATTCCATGTCTCAAAGTCGCAGTCTCAAACAAAAATTTCACTTGGTTAAATAATACCTATATTCAAGAGTTCATAGAATCTAGAAAATATTCAAGGATCTACTATAACGGGGGGTAGATAAAGTTTGATACTTCGGAAAGTACCGTGATTTGAAATCTAAATATGTTGTAATATTATGAAGAAAAACATGTATTATGTTAGAATGATTCGTCTTCCTCCGTTTCTCCAACGACAAAATTGTCAATGAATCCTAGGGTATATTTCAAATTCCATGCTCCGTTTGCAATAGAATATATATAGGCTAGACCAACAGACATGTGACCAGTAGAGTAGACGAACATCATCTAGCTGTCCGAAAGTAAGACCATCTTCAACCCTATCCAAACATCATCAAGACACAGGACACAACATAGACTTTGCGAACCCTAAGACCATCGCCACACTCGGATAATTCGCGAGGACATTGAAATCGAAAAGCTTTCTGCCTGAACAAACTTGATGACGGTCTGAGAGTCCCGAATGCCTGGAAACCCCTAATTTCCCGATGCTTACCTCTCACCACGACGTTAGGTGAAGATAATTACCCGAAGCGTCGCCACCACATTTCCACTTTAGTAGCTTCCGCTGATATAAATACCTCCGAACACCTATCGACACCTCAGTTCAATCTGAAGAGTAGGCAGATTGAAACCTTAGAGAGCCCTGAGGACTAGGCAGATTGAGGCCCCGGCGTCAAGTTACATCAAATTCTTGAAAATGGCTCCAAAATGGGAGCTGGATACAAAAGTCCAGACGCGGTTCACCCTCGTACTACTGACCGTGGAAAGTTATCCGAGCTGGCCATGCATTGGCTAATGAGGTCGATCGTGTCATACGGAAATTGATGTTTTGAGAAGAAATAAAGATTCAGATAGGGATTGTCGCTTAAAGGTGTAGTACGTCAAAGCTGACTAGAATGTCGATTTGTTGAATATTGAAGGATTTCAATGGAGTGATAGGAGTTTCGGATGATGAGGAATGCTCGGCTAGTAGTTGGAGAAGTATCTACAAATTACTCAGCCAGGGGGTGTGTCAGTAATCCGAATGCATTGACAATGGGATGAAGAGTGATGTTTGGTTTGTGTATTTTTGTAAGGCCATACAAACGAGGTGTACGAGAAAATTTCACTCTTGGAATAAGAGATTTATTTCTTTCAGTGGGAATGTTGGAATTGTCGGTGAGTGCTTTGGTCTTTTGTTCAAGGTATAGGTATGGTTGGGTGTCTGAAGGTTAGTTGGATTTCTGGAGAGTCGAGTAATGTCGCCATCTTATCGATATAGTCTGTAGTATTGAGTACCACAGTGGCATTACCTTTTCTGCCGGAAGTACAACTATATTTGGGATATTGTTTAAGTTTTTGAGGGATTGTCTTCCTGCTGGAATAATATTGGATTTCGGCGATGTCTTGCCGTGCTTTTTCAGCAATGGTCTGGGTATTAATGGATTCGATGGAAATGGGTTTGCGGGTTATGAAACCTTTCAATAGGATGCTGAGAGTGTTGAGTGTTCCTTTTCTATAAAGGCGTACGATATGTTCGGGTCAGAAATTTGGTGTTCTGTAGTCCAGGTTGAATCGCGCCTGTAGTTCTCTTCTGTTCGAGGTTTCGGCTTTTGCTTGTAACTATTTTCAAGAAACAATTAACACATGGTTCGATTACAATGTCATAATCTGCTCGTCACTGGCTTTGTTTTCACTTTGTTCAGTTCCATCAGTGTTCTCTTGGTATTGAGGTATGGCATTTGTCAAACAAAAAATTTCTACCCATGTTTCACTTCTTGTCGACAATATATGTTCAATTCATTATTTCATATATATTTTTACTGTAAGTATAATTTTTATTGTCATTCAAAGAAAAAAATCAATAGCTGAATGAATTATAGGCCCTGAAAAAACTTTCCATTGAAAGCGAAAGCTCGGCAAAGTAGAAAAAGTTTAGATTTTTCACTGAAAGACCCCGGTAACCCATTTTCCCATAAAACCCGAGACCATATTTTCAATCGACTATGGTCTAAAGCAGGCGGGTTGGCTGTTTTTGTTCATCTTTTACTGACTAAACCACTGTGCATGCTATTTTGGGCGAGTTCATTGACTTGGGATATGGGAATTGAGCAAACCTGCCATTGTATGCCTGCTTCCACGTAGCCTCGCTGGATACGGAGATGACAGAATCACTTGTGGTTCTGTTATTCTCTAACTGAATGGCATCCCAACGATGGTTCAATCCTAAGGTGTGTGTATCCGTGCCGAGAGGATGAACGACACTGAGCTGTTTCTACGGAACCTTCGAGACACCGAGCGCCCTCTCGACGTAGCATCGCCTTGTGACGGTAATGCGGGGCTCTGCCGTGACTGAAGTTTTATGGACAGACTAAACTTAAAAATTATTTTTGACGCTGAGTCTACAGAGGAGATGGATTTCTAGCTTACGACTCCAAGCGAGAGCTTCTCAACTTCCTAACTTCTGATCCAATAACTGAACCTAAAAAAAAGTTTGGTGGTGCAGCCAGAAAACGACTGAATCGTCTCCTCAAGAGCGGGGTACCTTACGAAACCGCCTTGCACCATATTCTTGAGCGGCGTACGCAGAATCTGTCTCAAGTGGATGAACAAACCCCCCATAAGCAGGTTAACAAACGTTTGCGAAGTGATGATTCACCAAAACCAGAGGCGAAAAAGCCCTGCGCAGGTGAATCTAAGGCGTCAGCTGTAGCTGACGTTGAAAACCCTCATATGGGAAGGTTGTCGCGGGTATCAACGTGGGAATCTTGCACCTTCTCTATCTGACCACCTTATTAACAATGCCGCGCCGGGGACCGAATCAGGTTTTTAGAGTTCGGCAGAGCGGTACTCTTGCCATCTGACCTGAAAGACCACTCACCACACAAACTAATCGGATTTTCTTTAAGAAGCTGGGTATATTTGGTCGAGTGTGAATAGGTGTGAGCCACAATGAACCCTTGCGGGTTGCGGTGGAGGGTCGAATAGACCCACTTACTTTGGACCTAACCTAACCTATAGTTTAAAGCAATTTGAATCCAGCGAAAATCTAACAGCGCTTATATATCTCCATAAAAACTATGAAAGAGATTATTGTTGATTCACCAGGTTGAAATCATAAAAATATTCATTATTATCCGGACACTCAAATGCAATTCTCGAAAGTTTCTCGTATCTCTCAGAAAGAGATGAAGTGTACACAAATTTATCTTTGCTGTGGAATCCTACTTTTTTATTTACTCTATGGATTTATATAAGGGCAGTCACTCTAAATAATGAAAAGATAAACAAGCTGTCTAAACTTTCAGCTGAACCATTTCTTCAGAGTCTTATTGAAATATATCTACCAACTGTGTTATTTCTTAATGATTATACGGAGGCTTTCTCGGTTTCGATAAATCGTTCGTCTGATTCATTCCAGGTCAATTCATTCAGACTGAATTTTAATATTCGAATAAATTTGGGTATGTATATTTGATTCTACTTTAGATATATCATAATTACTCTATTTTCTGTTCAAACTACCGAAGAAGTTCATTTTTTCTAGTAGGAACTCTAAATTTGTTGTGAATGACAATAACAAAATAGTATCGATTGGAATCGATACTTACTTGATTCAAGGTACCGTCATACTCAGATTTTGGTGAGACATTATTAGTAAAAAGTCAGGTGACAATCTGATAAATTCGGGATATTAGTATGTTAGTAATGGTATTTTCTGCTATCGAATATGCTATCATTCTAAATACACACCATAACTGGAACAATGGCTTCTGGCTATTGGCTTATTATGTTAGCATCATCAGTATATAATAAAAACTTCATCATAATGAGTAGGTCCAAAATAACATTTCAAAATGCTAAAAGAAACATCCTCTCAGGTATCTGCAAGGTGCTGAATTGTTTCCTCTTTTTCGTAAAAAATTACGTGTGCCTCTCCTCTCTCAGACGATTTTGGTGAAATTCGCGACACGTGTAAATCGTTGTATTCAGGCCACGTGTAGGAATGTATGTAGTATGCTGTGTAATGTTCGCTGTAAGTAGACCCACTGTGATTCAAAAGTGCATATCGATTATAACGACAAGGCTCACATTGTGTGCTGCAAAATTGCTCATATCCAATCCATTTAGAGAAAATTCGATGGAATTGCCTCTAAATTATTCCGTTAAAGAGAATCTTTCAAAATGAATTACCAAAATACGGGGAAACTTATAGATTGATAGGCATATTCTTCTTTCCTTGCAACAACACTTTTCATGTTCATTCAAAGTTTCCTCTCGTGTGAAGAAATCCAAGCATTGTAACAAACTTAATCAGCCATTTTTTGTAGTATGGGAGTAGTGATAAATCCCATCGTGAATTTCAGTTGACCAACGAAATTATCCACAATCTTAGAGTTTATATACTCAAATCTCTCAGCCATGACTATTGTGCTTTTTCGCTGTCGCTCAGTTTTTCGCCATTCTCCGTCAAGATCGGTTTCTCATTCATTCTATTATCGTCATCATGGGCATCTTGATGCGCATGACCCATGAATCGAGGGGCAAAACTCTGAATTTAGCTTTTTAAGAAGACTGTGTTCACTACTTTACCAGATGAATCTTTCGACCATAATTCCTTGATAACTAAATATTATAAATACTAGTATTGTTATCTTTCATGTACCTATTCATCCTTTTTTAAATATTCCAGAAACCATCTCGTGTTTGATGAGGTGTTGCACATATTTTTCAAACCATTTAGCCCAAACGTTTTGTCGGTAGAATGTATCACTGGTCTGATTTTGTTGTAGCTATTGATGCTAAGTTTGCCACTGCTGTTTTCTTTCAAGTTATCACGGATGTTAGGATTGTCCTCATCATTGGACGAACCATTATTTTCGATAATGAGATTAAACAATGGGTCCAATATGGATTGTGAGTTTCAGTTGTGATTGAATGGTAATTCATTAAGGAAATGTTATTTCCGAATGAGAATCTCAAAAACCTTGGAGTTGAGAAGATGATAAATAAATCGATGTGAAATATCAACATTGTAGAAAATTTGTTGTTTCCATTTTTTGATCATGATGAAGTCAATTTCCTCAATAAGAATTTACTTGGCCCTTCCGCAAAAAGTTTATGTTAACACATCTTGCTTATTCGTGACGAACAGAAAATTGCAGTAACATCTGAAAACGAATTCACAACAATTAAAAGAAATAAAGTGACGAGATTAGAGGGAGAGTAACAAGCATGTGATCTTGATCCAATGTGATTACCCACTACGACAAAATTGACAGGTCTTTCGTTTGTGACACGTGACACACTGGTGTTATATATTATTTGAGGTGATTCCTAACATTATAAACGTTATCATCATAAATATCGGGTATATTTAAGTTTGTTCTTTTGATAATCAAAACCATCATTCATTAAAATCACTTCTCTCTCTTCCAATTACTGAAGCATTTGTTATTCGTCTATTGAACTATTTTCAGTTCATTTATGAAACATCATCATTTATGCAAACCAAATACCATTTAATCCTGATGTGAATTTCCATAAATGTTCCCACTAAAAATAATGCATTCATTCAATTATTCCTTCAATTTGTGATATTTGTGATAAAGCGACATGGGGGAAAATATGTGATTACTATCGAAAATAATCAAATTCGTGGAAGTAGATAGTCGACAAAAGAGTAAACATCGATAAAGTAACATACACGTAATTCACTAGGTACATTTTTGTATAGAGGGTGTGCTATGAAATAAATATCATTATCGTTTCGAAGGCAGCATCGGG
>WOGN01006342.1:0-12506 GCA_015342105.1 Leptinotarsa texana | reverse complement strand
AACTTACCTGGCGCCCAAATAAAAAAAAATATAATATCCAACATCTGTAAACTCACTCCCGTCTCCTCTGTAGTGAACCGGTATGCCTTGACTGTCATCGTGACAGCCCACCAATCGCAACTTCAAGTGTTGAGGTTACATGACAACGTTCCGATTATTAGTATCCACAATCTTCTTCGGGTGATGACAAGATCTACATATATTGCTATTATATTCAACCGAATCGAATAATATTCAAAGTCTTCATTCTCATAGAAAAAAATCAGTCAATGGCGACAGACATCAAGTCATTTGACAATCAACATGTGGCAATAATCAACCCTAATTTATGGAATTTTCAGTTGGAACCTTGAAAGATATTTATTATATAATTAAATGCGTTCTTTTACTATGAGTATAATAATTACCTATTTCATCCTTGTAAAGCTGTTTAGTGAAAATATCACAATAAAGTATTTTTTAAATACGTCATGGGTTTTCAACAAGTATCGGCCAGTTCCATTATACATCAAGTGGTTTGAGAATATATACATGGGCGGTGTAATAACGTATACACTTTTGAAAGAGATTTTATATTTCATCATGTTGATTTTGAAAGTATTCACAAAGTTTCGATTAGGTTTTTTTTGTCTTATTTATTCAATTATTCTCTTAGTGAAAACGAGATTAACCTTGAATAACCTACGTCACTTCATCGATTCACGCAGTATTTTTTTCATCGTGCAATAAATATCCTCAAAATGTGATAATAGTCTTTATTTCATTTAACTTTTCTGCTCAATAAAATGGTAGAAGACTTGAGCATTCTCCTGTATTCGAAACAAACATCATATTTTATGTATCTTTTCATATCTTAATTGAAAATAAATGTTGATCCTTACAAAACTTTGACTGAAATAGCTTTGAGATATAATTATTTATCATTGAAATACCCAAAATAAACCTTGTATGTTACAAATAAACCTTTCACGGCTGAAAATATTTATACCTAAAATATTACACTTTCAAGCTCATTTTTCTGCTAGAACGACTGGGAATATTCTCTCATGGCATGGGAATTTTCTTCTCAGTGCGTTGTCTTTCATATGAAATCGAAGAAAAAATTGTCGTGAATGGAAGTTTAAAATTTACTAGGATTTTGCTGGATACTTTATGGGAAAATGGCCTTTTCTGTTGTTTAGATAGGAAAATTGGGCTTTTCTCAAAGAAGCATCGATAAAATTCATCAGCATCTTTCATTTAAGGTTGCGACCATGTTTCTAGCGTGCGTCGTTCAAATGGCGCTCAGTGACGGCGAAATAATTGATAGAACCGTATTGAACTGCATTGACATTATCAAAACTGATGTCATAATTCAAAGAGATTTGTGATAATTAAAATAAAATAGGGTGGAAAAAAGCTTGGAAATATTCAAAATAATTTTTGAGCACGTGAATTTATAATTAAAATCTACTTTTTTATTTTTCGATATGAAATGGTCTAGCGAAAAAATAGTAAATATGATTCATTGGTTTGGGTGAATGTGACACAAATTATTTATTAGCCAGTTTCACAATTATTTCCAAATTTGAGTCTTTAAATCATCCTCATTATTCGAGATAATGATCAGATGTGGTACGCCATCAAAAATGTGTACGATAATGGTCACGACATCATATGAGAGAAGAGGTTTTTGCATGCATCAGTAGTCTCCAGAGTTCTTCAGAACTCCTCAGAATTCATCAAAAGTCTTCAGAGTACTTCAGAAATCTTCAGATTATTGAAAGTAGGAGTATTTTAGCAGTCGGATTGGTTTTGTATTGGGTACCACAGTGATAGCTTCGAACCAATGGAGACGAAGGTAGCAGAATCGCATTTAACACAGTGGACACTAAATAAATATCACTTCGTTTATAACTGATAACAGTTTACACCCGAAGACGATTGTGGATACTAGCAATCGAAACGTCGTGATATAACTTGGTTTGAAATCTGCTTAATTTTTTCAATTTGTTTTCATTTTTGTTAATAATGATTTTTAATCCTTATTTTTCAGCTGTTATTGATATTTTAATTTTATTTGTTTGGTTGTAGCTTGTAATTTCAGTTTTTGGTTAATAAAATTGTTATTTTCAGTTGATACTATTAATTCTGTAAGTGTTTTTTACAGGGTTTTCAAATCAATTTATATTAGATCAGACAATGGAAGTCCGAACTGATGAAATAATTTCTTCCTGCTATATTGCCGCGTCGCCCAAAGCCCACTTGATCAAAGTGAATGTTTCAAAAGTCTACATGAAAATACCTGAAAGCTTTGAATGTAAAAAATAGCGATCCTACGAAAAAATGTATTGCATACAAATTCAATTACAATGATTTATCTTGCGAAATATAAAATAAACTTGATAATACAATGATAAGATTTTACCAAATTTTTTTCTCGAGATCAAATCAAGAAAATATCGATCCTACGAAAAAATTGGTTGAAACCCAAATTGTAAAAAATTCAATTTCATACAACTTTGATCATGATGATTTTTCTCGTGAAATTGAAAATAAATGTGATGATACGATGATAAGATTTTACCCCCTCCTTGTCTCAATTGTGTACAACTTCGATCATCACAATGTTTCTTGTTAAATTGTAAATAAACGTGATAATTCAGATATAAAATAATACAGCGTCGATTTTTTAGGATCGCAACTCGACTTTTATATGAGCGGTTGTGGTCGTGGTAGCGACTCACACTATCCCTACTCCTAGCTCTATACGTGCCTGCGTCGTGACTCAATTCAACAATGGCATATGATATTGCAAAAGGTCACTCAAAGTCAAACTGGAAACCCACTCCAAAAGCCTCTTCGTCCATACAGCTGAAGATCATTCAATGTCCAATTCTTGAATCTTATAAATAGTCGCAGCAAACAATGAAGGTCATTTAATGTCAAATCCAAAACACTACCTCAAAGTCACCTTGCCTGTGAAGGAGTTCTAGGTCGTTCAAGGGTAAACTCGAAATGCTCAAATCCGTTCAATGTCAAAGTCACCTTGTCGAAAATATGGGGATTGAATGAAGGTCATTCAATGTTAAACCTAAAACACTACGTCAAAGTCACCTCGGTTACTTCGTGTGACGTACATAGAGGTCTTTGTCACAACGTAGTCCAAAAGCCTTCGTCCATGCAGCTGAAGGTCGTTCAAGGTCGAGTCATCAAATCTTCGAAATCATATGCAATATGCGCGATATTAAACTGATCTCTATGAGCGGGCGGCCCCTCTTTTATATGCTCATTCAAAAAGTGCCGAAGGAAAGAAGAATATGCGAGCGCCCTCAAATTCACGTCAGCAAAGGCATGTGGTATTGCCAAAGGTCGTTCAAAGTCGAATCTTCGAAAAAGCCGCGTGGATCAATGAAGGTCGTTCAAGGTCAAATCCAAAGACACTGCCTTAAAGTCACCTTACATGCGTCGCCGTATGTCGTAGGTTAAGGTCGTTCAAGGTCAAACTGATGACACCTCCTCAAAGTCACCTTGGCTAATTCGTGTGACGAAGAGGTCATTTCAAGGTTGAAAGTGATGGGGGGAGGTTCTTAAATCAGCCTACTTTCGTAGATGTGCCGCTGTTTCCAGTTTCAAGGCTGGGAATAGGAGGAAAAATTACATCATGGCTCTCCTGATGAAGTACTCGTCATCGTACTTGAAAAGTGCACCAATGAATTCGCAACAGTATTTTGCAGAATTTTTAATCTGTTTTGAAAGGAAGGGGGTTTTACTTCTTGTTGGGAAAATGCTCGCGTTCAGTATATTTCCAAAAAAGGAAAGAAAAATCTTTCGAATAACTATAGACCAGTCGCTTTGCTATCAGTGCTATCCTTAAATATCTGAAAGGCTTCAACATCTTGAACGATCATCATATGGCTTCCGGAAACAGGATCAACAGGCGACCTTCTATTGTATGTCACCAATATTTGGAATAACGCAATCGAGAAAAATGGAGAGTCAAGAATTACTGCCCTTGACCGTATGTGGTATAAGGGTTTGCTGGCCAAACTTCGATGGTATGACTCGTCGAATCATTTTTGTGTGTGGCTCCCCAGCTTCCTGAAAGGAGGCAAGTTGCCGTCGATGGATACTCGAATACTTTTATCATTAACGCTGGTGTCCTCCAGGGATCTATATTGTCTCTAACTTTTTTTTTATTATATATCAACGACTTGTTGAAAAAAAGCAAGAGTCCAATATATTCCTTCGCTGGCGATAGCACACTTATCTCATCATTTCATTTGGATTTTAGGAGTTCGGCTGAGGATTCACATCTTCACCGGCAGCAGAAGGTTGCATATGTTCACAAAGATCTAGAGGTGATTTTGAATCGGGGTGAAAATAACTAAGTTCAATTCAATGTCACGAAAACCCAGGCATAGGTTTCCTCCAAAATGATAAATGTCTCTGAACCGGATAGGATAAGGTCAGACAGACAATTCCGCTTTCTGTTTCGATAAGTTTGTTGGGGGATTGAAATGGACATCAATATGTTTTGATACAATCATGTAGCTGGAATTGCGAAAGTTGCTTCCCAAAAGCTTGAAACGCTGTTCCGAACCAGAAAACAGCACACACCTCAACGACTTATGATACTTTATATAAAGGTCAGATCAGTCCATCTTTGGAGTATTGTTCTCACGTATAGAGCCCGCCCCTGAGCGTACCCTGAAGCTACTGGATTCCATCCAGAAAAGAGCCATAGGCCTGATTGGAGTGACGAATATCATCTGTAACTTTGATGATCTGAAACATCAAAAAATGGTTGGACATTTGTTCAAATGACTTGACACATTTAATTCCACCAAGAGCGGTACATTTCAGAAATACGGAACGGACTGTGGCTGCTCTTTGTTGAGTTACAATTATATTTTAATAGAGATGTCAGAGCCAAAGATACTATTATAACTGAACTAAAACTAAGAAAAAATCATATTCACAATGTCGGGAATGTTTGGGTAAAATACACTCCGAGAAATGGCATTGGCTATATCTATAATATTAGTGGTCCATACATAACAGCTCCCCTTGTTGTTTAGAAACTAGGTTTGATTTATCAAACCTGATTTCGAATCCTAAAGTCTTCAATAGGTATGCAATGATTTTTTGTATCGGAGTTCTGTTTGGTTCTTCTGGGCGGTCCAAGTTTCTTTATTGGTTGAACTGAGATCATTTATGTTGCGAAACGGATCATAACGATGTACAGGAATATTTTCCACAAACGAATACCTGTTGAAAAGATGTATTCTTTTTG
Organism: Leptinotarsa texana; assembly: GCA_015342105.1. Classification (NCBI taxonomy): domain Eukaryota; kingdom Metazoa; phylum Arthropoda; class Insecta; order Coleoptera; family Chrysomelidae; genus Leptinotarsa; species Leptinotarsa texana. Next base: position 7,231 of record WOGN01006342.1, on the reverse strand, counting down.
TTGAAGTTTGTCTCGTAAATGGCCCATTTGATTTTGGATACTTTTCAAATCAGCAACATTTAGTGATTATAGTCGAGATGGAGATGTTTCTTCAACGTTTTCGGAAGGTTCTCCTCGGGCTTCATATCCAGATGAGGTACTTTTGGAAGTTTTGTTTTAATATTAGGGTTCATATGAGTTTGTAGAATGGTAGTTTCTACTATCATTTCACACGTTTTTTGAAAATAATTATGTTTTCTCTGTTCAGAATGTGCGGAAGAACAGCTTCATTCAGATGATTGATATTTTGCAATTATTCGAGGAAATTGACGGCTTCTATAATGGATGGTTGTAGAACCGCTAGTTTGGCAAAGGTAGTCGCAGTCTCCAGATCTTCCAGTATCCTCAGGACCATATTGGTGGTAGATATCAATTGTGTGAATACTGAATTCATATTCAGTCGTTTATACATTCCAGCATTCAATGTAACCTGTTTCTTTGTGGAGTTGAATTTCTCAATTGCTTTTGTGATAAGAGAAATGTGTTCATCTAGTAACATTTTTTGTTCATTTTGTTGACCTTGGATTTTCTGAATTGCATCCTCATAGCGTTACCCATCTTCCTTATCTAAATTGCCGGTTGTCACTTTTACGAAACTGCCAAGAACATTGATCAGTCCTCGTTTCATCCGAGTCAATATCGGTGTGGTAAAAAATTGGGTCAATTCAGCTTCGATTTTTTGTAGTTGATGATGCATTATTTGAAGATAGTTTCTCATATCCTTGCTGGAACTAGGACCATGTTTTGGAGAACTGGAATTTATATATATGATTGAATCGACCGATACTTGATGAAAATCCATAACTGTGAGTATCTTCACCCACGAAGAAGCCATTGTATGGCGACACACGTGTTGCGTTTTTGTGAAATTTTTCAGTGAAAATGTCACAATGAAGTATTTTTAGAATACCTTAGCGTTTATATGGCTGGTAACATCCTTTACCAATTGGAATTCTTTAATCAGATCCTCTGTTGAAGATCCAATAGGGTGTTTTCGTTTGTTACTATTCAATATAATGCAGATGTTATCTGAATTGATTTGATTAATAGGAAAAGGTCTCAAGTTACTGAGTTACTCTCAATGATTTGATCTTCTACTTTAAAAGTGTGTTGATCCTTTCGTATTTTATTTCGGCTTGAAATTATACAGATTTTATCATTTTGATATTTTTCTTTGACCTTTTCTTATGTTAGTGATATTTTCTTGCATTGGTCTTCGACCTATTGTTGGTAATATTGACGCTCATAAAATATGTCGTATGGATTTCTGGAAGATGTGTGTCCATACACCAGCTCGAAAGGCGTATATTCTGTCGCAGAATGGATTGAGCTGTATAATATGATGTCGTATGACATCATATGATGGTTTTGATGGGTTACCAGATGATTGTTGCTTCAAATTACGATAATGTTCAGTAAAGGTTCCGTGTAGTCTCTCAAACAATCCATTTGATTGTGGGTGATGTGGTACTATGAAGTGGATGTTTCAAAAGGGATGATACTGTTTCATTTTCGAATTCGGTTTCTGAGTCAAAAGTTGTGGATTTTGGCATTTCGAAGCGTTGGAAATGATGGGTATGTTTATCTGATATTTCTATCGCATATTTCCTTTTCACTGGGTATGCCTGTACCAATTTGGAAAATTCATCTACTACGGTGAAAAATGTTCAACTTTTATTGTGAATAGGTCTGCATTCAATTTTTTGAATGGTTTAATTGCTTTTTCCGTTATTCTCAAGGGAATAACGAGCCTACTAAATGATCGCCAAAAGTTCTTTTCCTGTTGTCGACCACTTTTGTTCTGTATCGTTCAAAGTTCTTGGTGCGTAGGCAATAGAGTTGTCCTATTCGATTTGTATTTGGGATAGTATAGCTCTTAGTGCGAAATTGTTCGCATGAAGGGTCGAAATGAAGGGCACAGTAAAGTATTGGTATTTCAGGATAGGGTTATTTATGAGAATTTCATTTGGAATTTTCGAAACTTTCTATGAAGTCGACTGAATATGCGACTTTGGCATTCTTATTTGAACATTGGTTAAGGGTTTAGTTTGCTCGGTAGAGCAAATAATCAAAAAAAATGTACTTTAATTTCTTTCTGATTCTTTGGTATCGCAAATTTTTGAATGGCACTAACCTTATTTGGTGTCATTCCATCTGGCGTTATTTATATGTCCGAGGTAAGCAACTTTTTTTCGTAGAAATCCACTTTTGTCCAACTGAATTTTGAAGATGGATATTTTCAGTCGTTTACAAACGTATCTGAAATATTTCGTATGTTCCTGCAAAGGTATGGAGAAAAATTATGATATCGGCGAGATACACAAGACACTTTCCCTTCTATATACCTATGAGAATGTTATTCATAATGCGTTCATTCGTTGCTGGAGCATTTTTGAGCCCAAATGGCATTTTCTTGAATCCGTAGTGACCATGCTCCGTGCTGAAGGCTTTTTTCACGGTTTTTTACGGTTCATCCACCTGAACTCAGTGGAAGACCCAGAATCGCTTTCACTCAACTACTACTACTAGAGATGTAATTAATTGAGTGTTCCTAGTATTTTACTTTCGATCGGTAGTCCAATTATTGATCAGCACTGATAATCCAATAAACTAATTGGCACTGATAATCTAGAATTTCGTTTTCACTATGTTCAAATTTTTTACTTGAATCTTCGATGTTTGTTCAGTTCTTAAAATTAACTGGACATAATTTCGAAGATTTTGTTCGAAACATATGTGCTAATGATAGAAATAATGATTGGTCTTTATAGTGGAAATGCATTCCTGTCGTACATCATCATATCCGAATTGGTCGGAGGTATTGAATATGGGGGAACTAGAATCAACCATGTATCTGATTGAAATAGACAAATTCGAAAAGTTGAGTGACATATTTGTTAATGTATACGTTTTAAAATTAATCAAACTAACCATTACTGTCAAACGGCACAACTCACAAAAAATACTTCGACACGTGAATGTTTTTACTTAAAACAAATCATTCACATTAATGTAAGGTTACGAACCGCTAACATCGACTGTAAACGACGACGATGACGATGATCAGGACGACAATACAGACATCAAATTTCAACATTGTTGAAGCAAAAACTTGTATCGACTTCTCAGGATACATATGAGTAAACAAATATGTGAAATATTCACCTGCAATTGGTGTCCAAATTATTTTCACAGCGGTAAGACACTCAATAGGCATACAGTTGACTGTCAAAATAGATATGAATGTTAAATCACTTTTTCGAAATACGATCACATAGAATTTCACTACAACAAGAAGGTTCCTGTCATAATATATGATAGTATTGCATTTCTCCATAGCCATCGAGGTTTGGATTTGATTGATCAGTTTTCTGAATTGATGAAGCAGACATCAGAAACGATTGTGTGTTATATTATACACACACATTTTTATCCATTGTTGCTGTCCAGATGTTGTACTTTGACATTGAAACGGGTGAATGATGATACGATATCTTCCAACTGAGAGCTTCATATGGCTCAAAGACATATCATCGTTGAATATTTGTAGACTGGACATTGGATACATCCTAGACGCCAAATTTGAATACCCCAAATTCAAAGCTTTCAAAATTTATGATCACCCTGTAGAAAATACGTTGTATACTACCATCATACGCTAAAAGGTAAGACGTCGTTGATCCTTAGATCGCACAAGATTCGACTTCTGAGGGTTGTGGTTCGTAGGGGTGCGACAGCTGGTTAACGGTGAAACATATTTCAAACAAAATTGCCAAAACGAGCTCCCTCGCATTGCCTTGTTCTCACCAAAGTCCACACATTGCAATTCAATCAGTCGGCGTGATTACGCCCATATATTGAATTGAATATGCGAGTGCGTTCATCATAAAAAAATTCACGCGCGACGAATACAAGCTCATATACAGCAGTACGCATTCACCAATATACAAAGTATATTGGTCAATCCGAATTAATATATATTAAAATTACATCGCATCCCATCTCGATAAATTCAATACGTGCGATTATCCAAGCGATAACATATACGAATAATGACCGAATTCGTAGGTTTAAGAAATCCAAGAGTGCGAAGTATAACATTGTGAATAACGAAAGTGACTTTGAACATTACGTGGAATGGTAAGAGCGGCAACTTTGCTAATCAACGTTGCATACGCTCGTACGCGCAAAATATTTTCAGCCTTTCAGCATTGAAAACGAAAATCATGTGATGACAAGAAAACTCCTTTGAACTTTCTATACTCTTCTAAGGGATCACAATTTCATTATTCGACCCTGAAAAACTGTAAATTTCCTGCACTGTTTTTCGATAAAAACTGGTCTCTTTTGACTTTTTTTGAAACATTTTAACTTAGCGAATTGACGGTAAAAATCTCGCGAAGAGAGATACAAAGCCCATAAGGTGGGAATCTCTTTCGTCTTTATACAAGACTTTGTTGTCAATTGACACTATTCCCATTGATCGAGAATGAAAGAAATCCGTCGGGTATTTAAAAAAGTACATTCATGGAATCTCATATAAGTAATGCAAAGGATATCTCTCTTAAATAGCTCCTTTATTCGGCTGACCTGATTTTGTGAATAAATTACTACTGATGTACAGGACTTGCCATTTTACGATAAGTCATTGCAAGGTTGCGAGAAGTTTGTCCGTGTCACGGGACCTACAACAGCAGTAAGGAAAAAGCATGTGTGCCCCACTTGCTGCAGCATTGGTTTTCAAAACATACTACATTGACTGTTTCATTTTTATAATTATCAATGATCTTCAAATAAACAACTCCTTTGTCTGCTCAATAAAGTCAACAAATACATCCAGTGACTCATTTATTTTTCCATGGACTCGGCTCTATAACGAAAACAAATGCATCCGATAACGTCAACACTGGCAGTAAACAAGTCATTTGTCAGCTCGATAGGTTTTATCCACACGTTGCAGACTTCATTGATGAACAAACTTAATGGGAAGTAGTTTATGCTCCCCCCGCACAAAACTCCTATATATATTTTTTATCAGTTATTTTTCAACATAATAGACAATCAGGACCTCTTAAGAACCATTACTGCTCTCATCTCATGCGTCCATACATGCCATCTTTCACACACAAAAAATAATAGCAACACGACCATCACACCTGCATGTTTTTTTCACATAATAGACAATCAGGACGCATCTTTGACAGTCATTTATTTTCTCAGCAATATTATACCTTATTCGACCAATAATAATAATGGAGACCGCCTCCCCCGCCACCTTTCACACACTCCAACCACAACCAGAGACAGCATATCTTTCCACACACACCAACTGAAAATATTCTTTATCTAAGGCTGAATGACAACCCACTCAAAAAAAAATAAACCCCAACCCCAATCTATCCAATAGGGAACCAACTATTTCTCAATATTTCGTACGATGCCGATGGCACGTTAGCGCATAGCTAACGGATCCGTCTCTCACCAAGAGAACCGAGATTCAATATCGCACAACGGAAATTTGGCCTAGAATCTACATTCGTCAAAATCGTATGCGTATTTCGAGCCGAAACCATATGAGAATTCTAGACTACCTCAAATTACTTTGAAGTAGTTTAGAATCCGCAGAGCCCTAATAATTTCTCAAGTGATTTTTTTAGATTTTGATAACGGAAAAAGAAGATTTTCCAAAAGGTCAACCATTTAAAGAAAGCTGTTTGTAGAAATTTCAATTTTTTCCATCGATTATTAATTTTTTTTTGATTCGGCGAGTTACTGAATAATTGGACTTTTCAATGGTTCATATTACGTATTAACTTTTTGGGTGAACTTTTCAGTTTACCCTTCATCACACTTCACGAGATTTTCTATTGATTTGTCTTTGTTAATTTTTCTGATAGTGGAAGGTTATAAATACAAAAAAAATAGTGGGAAACAATGAATCCTCCATAAAAATGCCATCACAGTACATATTATGTTCTTTTTCGTGGGAGACTGTTTATTTAATCTTCTTGATATGTTTCAAACTTTTGGTAATTTATATTACCATCTTCAGGACAAGTAGAATGAAAACATATGAATATGCTAGTTTCAGAATGAGGAATTGATCTACTTCATTTCCTGAAAACGTGAAAAGGGTGTCTTGAGTTTCTAGAACATACTCATTGATTCAATGATATAAGAGACATTTCGATGGACTACACTGAAGACACATCACGACTTATTATGTTTTGTCAGATGTATACGGATATAGTTTTGAAAGTAAGATGTACGAAATCAAAATTTGGAAGTACCTGGAAACATAATCTTGGGAATTCCAAAGCGACTCAAAACACCGACTTCATTATTGCACATTCAAAACAACACCGCCCTTAATCAAATTCAACACTCTTCTGCAATGAATATCATATCCAATTGAACATGCAATACTATTTCTGCAGAAAACTCACTTTCCGAAAAATAAAACTCATGAAAATACGAAGGTCTCTGTTTCAAATTTGGTGGACTGATGAATTGCCATGTGTTGCAAATATTATCAACAAAACTATAAGCAACTGTTATGAAAATTTCAGTTAATATCTGAGTTATACTCGTTGGTATATGTCGAGCTTTCGGCCATATTTATTGCATTCTTCAGGATACATGTATTGTGAGAATGAATAAAAAAATTAATGACTATGAAAACAGGAAAAACACTAAATGGAATGATATATTTTTTAACCGGAGAGGATAATTTTGAATAGGCAGTAATATTAGTTTTTCTTATCGATTTTTCAAAATGAATGTATGAATTTCACAGAGATTGTTGAAGTCTCATCTGGTATTCATCACTTGTTCTTTGTTATTCATCTCAGCCATTTATAAAACTGACCTTTTCGAAGGATTCTTTTCAGTTTATACAATTTTAGTACTTATGATGTACCGTTTGGAACCGTTGGTGTAGTAATAAATATTACTGGAGTTTTTTTCCCAACACCAAATCTTCCTCTTGAAGATGATCACTTGGTGATCGAAACACGTGTCGAGGTGTAAAAATTACGATTTGATGTTGGAAAATATTCAATTTTAGTACTATTAATAATATGCTCCGCCAAGGCACATGATTTGATATTTCTCCTCTCTTGTGAGAGATTATGCGACTAACTGATATTTAAGATGTCTGACCAATATATGACAATCCACAATTTTGATATAT
>WOGN01006341.1:0-12506 GCA_015342105.1 Leptinotarsa texana | reverse complement strand
TGACCACACGGGGTGAAAGACCCCATGCGCGTCCCACTGTCCTCCGACATTGCTCATAAGCCACGTATGCTCTTTTTGCTCTACTCTGTAGATGAGATTTCCATGTTAGCTTCTTGTCGAGGATAGTACTGAGGTATTTCACCTCTTCAGAGAAGTTTAGTTTGCTCTTGAAGATTTCGGGAGGTTTTAAGCCCGTTAAACTTCTTTTCCTGGTGAAAAGGAGCATCTCAGTGTGTTTACAAATTTGCCAGTCTACAAGATAACTATATCATTTGCGTATGCAATTATGTAGAATCCATTTTTGTTAAGGTGATTAATTAGGGTATCCAGGACTATGTTCCAAAGAAGGGGTGATAAGACCCCTTCCTGTGGACACCCCCTCATGACCAGTCCTTTCACTGTGATGTCTTCTACATCAATACTTATTGCTCTACTAGAGAGCATCTGAAGTATCCATTCTCCCACTACCAGGGGTACATTCCTGGAGTGTAGTTGCTGGGAAATTGTTGGAAAAGTTGTTTTATCAAACGCTCCCTCGATATCTATGAATATACCTAGGGTGGATTCTTTGTTGTCCAATGATCTCTCGATTCTGCAAACCACATGGTAAAGGGCCGAATCAGTAGACCTTCCCGGGGTATATGCATGCTGATTTGGATGAATTGGGTTGTTAACAAGTACTTCATCTCTTATATACCGCTCACATAGCCTCTCCATGGTTTTTAAGAAAAACGATATGAGACTAATTGGTCGGAATGCTTTTGGTAGGGTGTAGTCCATCCTACCTAGTTTTAGTATAAATACTACTCTTACTTCTCTCCACTTACTGGGAATATACCTCAGAGTCAGAGAGGCTCTGAATATTCCAACCAGGTGATTATGAAATGTAGTAGATAGATAACGTACAAAACATTGCTTGCAATATTGACAATAACCTACTTTTATATCCATAGATACAAATGATATAGTATTTTTGAAAATTGGTTGCCTAAAGATTATTTATAATTTTTCGTCTACTGTTGATATATAGATTTCGTCATGAAGTGTTTCGATTCCGAATAGATTACCATCTTCATCCATGGTATGATAACTAGGACTTTTTGGTGTGTGTGACAAGCGTGAATATATGTTTCATCCATATAGATGAGAGATCGACATTCTTCTCTATGGATTTGTATTTTCTTCAAGAATTCTATTCTTAGTAACCGAATAGGCTGGCATTCCATCAATATTTTTCTGCTATTTTTTACCTTTTTCCATCACTATCCAAGTTTATGAGTTTCTTTTTGCAAAGACCTCCTGCTACCTCCTGCTTCTCAGTTTACTGTTCGACGGCAATAGGCCACAGTTCACCACACAAAATAAATTATCCACGATGTTAGCTACACGAGTTCCTCGATGTTAAATAGCTCTTATCCCACTCCGCAGCTGTAGTAAAAAAAGATTATCTGTCAGGTCTACTCTGAACAGTTTCAAATCTGAACGGAATCCCGAATTCATAAATTTCAGTTTTATTAGAAGTTAACTGAAAGGAATCCATATTGAGTATTGGACTCGATGGATTCGTAAACCAAACGGATGAAGCTATACGGCAAGTTTTCTTGCTTGCTAAACGAAAGAATGCAGTAATTGAAATGATAATTTATTCCACAATTAAAGTAACAATTTTCATACACGTAGTTGATCAATTCATCAGTTAACTTCCCAACAGACATATTGCTATTGAATTTAGCGTATCACTAAAATATTTATCAGATCTCCTTGTTTCATGACTTATTGATTTGTCATCTCCTTTTTTTATTTTTCTTCTATATTTTTGTTTTTTATACTTCGAGTCTTCTTCCACTCTCCAAAAATGTATCTACAGTTCTGCCTGTTAACTGTTCCGTTTAAATGAAGCGTCTCTTCATCAGTAAACACATATCAATTCACAGAATTCTTGCCTTCTATCAGGATCATCTTCATTTAACTCCTGAACCAACTGAACTTTGTAAGGGTGGTATTTTTCTTTATGCAAAACTCTCATCATTGTCATCATTGTCGGCGGCAAGTTCTCGAGTTGTCTTATGCGGATTTTCCTCAATCTCTAGAAGTACATCTGAGTCCACTGTTTCAGTAAACGATCGGCCAACACCCGTACGCCGACAAAACACAAGATCTGCAGAAAACATCGTCGCTGTCTATGAGAGGTGCAGGAGAATGGGTTCTGGAGCAGTTGACAACTGACCCTAATTTCCATCAAAAAATCATTTTCAACCCATCGCCTAAATGAATGGATACGTGAACAAACAAATTTGTCGAATTTGGGACGGTTTGGTATAGATTTTGAGCTGGCGGGTTCATCGGTCCATATTTTTTTGAGAACGTCGTTGGCCAGGCCATTACCGTCAACGGTCGATGCTTATCAAGTTCTTTTGGTCTGAATTGGATGATCTGGTCACCGATGACATGAGGTTTCAACAGGACGGCGCTGCGTGCCACACAGCTCCTGCCAAATTGGAAATTCTACACGAGCGATTTGAGGGTATGGTCATCTCCCCTGGAGGTGATGCGAACCGGTCATCGAGATCGTACGATTTTACCCCGTTAGAGTTTTTTTGTGGGCTCTCAATGCCAACATAACTCATGCCATCGGTAAAATTAATCCTGATTCATACGCCAGAGTCATGGAAAATTGGACGTTGAGGATGCGCTACATCCATATAGAAGCCGCGGCGAAGTTCTATGTTCGCCCTACTCATTCCATTGAAATTAATTCACACATATTAGAAGTTAAAACTGTAGAACACCACCTGTATAATGTGTTTATATTTCAAAACAGAATGCTTTATTTATGGTAAACAGTATATTTTTTTCATCAATAATCTAAATATTTAGGCCAGTAATGACACATTGTTTTGCATTCGCTTTATCAATTTTTAAATATTTGAAAATTCCTTGACATACTTCAAGTATTTTAAATCATTTGCAATTAGAATGTATTTACAGGACGATTTTCCAACAGACTAATAAGAGGTTCGATCAGACATTTGAAATAAATATTTTGACGAAATAGGGTGTTTCTCAAGTCATTTCATAAAAAAATATTATTTAATCCAATGTACAATGTTTTATGTGTACAATTACTTGTTTACCAACATCTCCCCCCTTATTATTATATTCATACTATGTCGTTGGGGTACCCTCTGCCCAGGGAGTTGATATGAAAATGGGTGGTAGTTTGGATAAAAGGGTCAACTTTCAAATATAAGAGCTAAAGCATTTTTATTGAGAACTTGACATGTAACAAACAAACCAGCAACATAAACGACCACGGAATAAAGACAGAAGCTATTGAAAACTGGCCGATCAAAGAAGCTCCCTTTTCTGGCAATTCCTAAATTATATCCTAACCTCAACGTTTCTGTAGAGCAGAGTTGGTTTACACAACGCAGTGTCCGCTGAGAGGTCAATAAACATCAACACCAATTGCACAATATTAATATATTTCTTGTTAAATAAACAAGACAAAAGATGGATGAAATTAAAACATGAGCGATACATCTACAACTACTAACTTATAACATATGTTAGAGAGAGTAAATAAATCAGTATTGCAACCATACAAATAATTAAAACGCCAACTTCGATTGCACTGAACAATAAACAAGAATAATAGTTTCTGCTCAATCCAAAAACACTCATTTTCCGAATACGTCTTTTCCAATTCAATTAGTCTTCCGGAGTCTATAGAGTTTTTCCTACATAGTTTGTATGTTTAGTACCAGTGCGCATTGCGCAAAATTCAGATCTTAAATTTCATTGGATAGTTGCAAACAACAAGAAACAAGATTTGCTGTTTCCCATTTTTTATTACTCATTTCTTATCAGGCTTCTTTACCTAACATTTGAATACATGCAACGAAATTTTCTTATTACATATAACCTGTATTTTTGTATTCATTGAAGGCCGTTTTCTAACACTTCGTACACTTTATTTTCGATTCGTTTATATTCAGTCACTGCAATCCTTAGACAATGACTTTGATTTCCAACTGTTTGTTTTCATTCCTCTCTGTACTTCACGTAGAAAAAACTGACGTCCGAACCCGCGACGGATCTTGGTTTATACTCCATCACCTAGATGGCCCCACCCATACAAGGAAGGTTTCAAATGGTCCATAATGATCCAGAATATTTCACAACATTCGAGAGGATATGGTTTTATCTCTAATAACTTGCTGAAAAGTTGCCGTTTTGAACTATGTCGTCTCCTGACATATTTAATAAATCTGTCTTTCGAAAATGGAATTTTTCCAGCAAGTTTGAAGCTTGCAACGGCATGCCCATTATTTAAAAAAGGTGATATGAATGACTTAGACAATTATAGACCAATAAGCCTACTGTCAAGTCTCTCGACAAAGAAAAATGTGTCATGGGCCTTTTTATAGATTTATCACGTGCTTTTGATGAACTGTTACTATCTAAGCTTTATAGATCAGGTGCACATGATTTGGTGATATCTTATCTTATAAGTGGGAGGCAAGAAGTGAGAATTGGTCAATGTACAGGCGATGACTGTGATATAAAACAGAGAGTTCCCCAGGGTTCCAATTTAGGCCCCTTTTTTCTTGTTATTTGCTAATGATCTAATTACGTTCATCAGTAAAACAAACTCGGTATTCGTTACAAGTTATGCTGACGAAACAAATATTTTGATTGTTGAAGCCAACATGGAGGCAGTGCATAAAACTGCTGAGGATATATTTGATAAGATCATATTGTAGGCTGAAAAGAACAATTTGAAACTCAACAAATCTAAAACTAATAACATATTGTTCAGCAGACGTGGTCAAAGGGATGCGAATGTCTTACTATATGAAAATAGTGATAAATCAATTAGTCCTATAGTCTAGATGAAAAATCAATATGGAATTAACATATTGATACCTCATGTAATAAACTGAAGAAAAACTACTATTCTATTAGATTCATGTCAAATCACTGCAGCTCTAGTACCATTGTAACATTGTACCATGCTAACTTCCATTCACACCTTCGATATTGCATTATCAACAGGGGTATAAGTGCTTCTGTTAAAAGGATATTTCTCCTCCAGAAATATCCAGTTAGAATAATAGCTAAGCTAGGGTATCGAGACTCATGTAAATATGCTTTTAAACAGTTAAAAATTCTTAGTTGCCAGAACCTATATACTTGAGGCTAGTTCATAAGTTTCAAAAATAAATTCAATTTTCAGTACAGTGGGGGTAAATTTTACATTATGCTTTCAATAGCTCTTAAGAATTTCCCAAATATTAATGTGTTCAAAAGTCAGCTGAAAATAATGTTACTTCAAAGGACGTGTTACACCATTCAAGAATTCACCAATCAACTACCTCGACATCTTGAGCTTTAGCACATTTGGTTACTTTCAATACTTGAGAAATTGTGTGTTGATTATATTTTATTGCCTTTTTTTATAGTCTATTACTAGTTACATTTATATTTTTATATTACTTTTATTACTTATGGATGTTTATCACGGTTACATATTATTTGGAGTGACTTTTATAATATGGTTACATGTAGTTATTTACATTAATATGTTTTTACATTCACTTTTACTTTTATAATTGACATTTACTTTGTTTATTGTGCATTGATTTCTGTCAACTGTACTTTTCAACCAAAGAAGAAGAAGAAGAATGTTATGAGAACTGTCAACGAACATACCTAGGTTGACGAACAACGAACAGACCTAGGTAAAAGACAGTCTAGTAGTCATATGTGGTACTAAAGGGATGTATCTTGTTTTATATATTAAAGTAGTTTATTTAAATACGTGGCTGTATGACTAAAACCAAGAATATAACAAAGAAGAACTTTATTTCCAGTTAGGCAAGCCTAATATAAACATAATTGATGTACTTTATCTAAATATAATACATAAAAATCAAAATAAATTAGTCTACTATAACCAAATAACAGAAAAACACAAAAAAATATATCGCGCATATTCTATATAGGATACAAGTTTACATATTTACTAATAGGTATATTCATTCAGAAGAAAGCCTTAGTTATTATTATATTTTAAATATAAATCAGCTTTAATTCAGTTTTTCGTTATGAATGTTACCAAGTCCCTCTTGAATAGACGGAGAGAAGAAGAGTTTTTTTATGTTACTTGGTAGTTTATTGAAACTGTCCAGACCTTTGAAAAATAACGAGTTCATTCTGCTACGTGAATTTGTCCTTGGGATGTGAAAATTGGTGTTCGATCTAGTATCATGATGATGTACTTCACTATTTGTGATTAAAAGGTTTACTAAGTATGTTGGTTGCAATTTATTTATTATTTTAAATATAAATATCATAGTTTGATAATACAATCGTTGAGAGATATTAAGCCACCTTAAACTACAGAGCATATTATGTATAGGTGTCATTCCATTGCAGAGTAATATTATTCGCATTCTACGATTTTGTAATTTTTGTAATTGATTTAATTTGTTCTGATTCAAGAGATATAAGAGAGTTCCGCAAAAATCATAATGAGGTTTTATTATGCAATTCTGGCACGTTATTTTGGCATACGTTGATAATACAGATGCTACTCTAGAAAAAGATACAGTTTCTTCGATAATTTACTGAATACAAAGTCTACACAGTTTTGCGATTCAGGAAGTCATGAAATATTTTTTATTGAGAAAATATTTCATTGATAAAAAACGGAAAGCAAATATGAGAAAGTTATTGTATGGCGAAACACGTGTCGCGATTTTTGTAAAACCCTTTATAGTAAAAATCATACAATAAACTGTATTAATTAGTCTTAATATCCTATTCAATTATAGAAGGTTATCTGTTTGTTTCCTAAAGCCATATTGATGATCCCTCAAGATGTTGAAGCCTTCCACATATTTAAAGATATGTTGATTTTCTTCATTATTTTTGATCGCTAATAGCAAGGCGAATAGTCTATAAGTCTATACTGTCTAAAGAATTGAAATTTTTTATGTTATATACCACTTTTATTTGTAACTAACTAGGTAATAATAATTACAAACAGTGGTGTTTTATAAGGGCTATTGTAATCAATCATTGTTATTTTATTGTGTAAGTTTGAAAATGCCTTTATAGAACAAAACTGCAGTAACGTTTGTTACAAATAAAAGTGGTTACCACGTGGTAACGGCTACATCTATCAATTTATCGAATAGTCTATAGTTATTTGGAAGCTGAACGAGAGCATCTTTAAAAAAAAGACAGGTTGAAAAGTCTGCAAAATACTGGTGCACGTTTTAAAAACGTACAAAATTAGCTTAACTAGAAGCTGTTTGAAAGTAATTTTTGGCATTGTGGATTCTAGTGGGTGGTGCCTTTCCCAGGAAATCGAGGAGTGGGACGCAAATTGTCCTGCCAGTAGATTTGCTTTTTCTTGTTTTAGTGGTGGAATTGTGGATTTTGTAGAGTTTTGATTGACAGCTTTAGCTACCATCCAGAAGGATCTAGACCCATTGAGATTGGCAAGCAGTATAGTGAAAATTGAGAAATAAAACTTCCTATGTTTTTATACCACTTAAATTTGTAACTTAAGTTACTGCAGTTTCATCCTACAAGGACATTCAAAAGAATTCAATAAAATATAAGGGCAAAACTGCAGTTACGTTCATTACAAATACAAGTAATATAAAAACAAGGAATTTTTATTTCCCAACTACTACTATCACGTAGTAATGGTTACATTCATCAATTTAGTGTTTGTATAGTCTTGTACTTTCATAGAACAGTGCAATATCTGTTTTTGTTGATTTTTGAACAAAAAGTTTTTATTTTTCAATCGTTTTGAATGATGTAATTACCTCATTCGTTTTTTTTATTTTGATTCACTAACAAAATGAAATTTCACTATCAGATATTTCAAATTTAGTTCACCATTATTCCACTGCTGTTTATAATTCATTAGAATGTACAAAATCGATTTGGTATTTACAACTCACATCGTCCATGAAGTCAGAGACTTGTTCAACGCCTTTTCTCTAGTATAATTTATTTTATAACTAAGTTTTCCAGTATGATACTCTCTCCCTCTCTACTCAACTGTGACTATTTTCTTGTTTTCTAAGGTTTACAGGAATATTCTGAGAAACTGATCTAATGATTGTTCTGTCTCATGACAAGGGAAATGTTCCGTTTATCTTAACAAGTTTTTATAAAATCATTAAATCAACATCACGTACCAATGCATGAAATTTACAGTGTTGTTATTTCATGAATAATTGTGGTTGTGCTTACAATTTGTCGTATAATGGAATACAACAATTGAATATCTATTAACCGAGGCCGATTTCAAACTTTCTCTTATACCGATGATGATTATTATAATAACCAAAGTACTTTTCATACTACTTTCGCTGAACAACTTTTGGTTGATTTGATTGTGCCGTTATTTTTGACAATGGACTGTTCCAGTAATTTCCCGTGAAAAATTTATAAAATGATGTTAGGAGTGACTGAGTACCTAACTATTATATATTTTTGACGAACGATGTCTAAAAGTAATTCAAATTTGTGTCATTTTTGAATGTAATCGATCTACACTATTTTTTCATCGTTATAGACATGTATTCAAGGTGTGGGGTCAGCCCATGAACGATCATCAACAAAATACTCATCAACCAAACCTAATCAGATAGTCTTGAGAAATATGTTTTAAAAAGAATACAATTTTGGTTCCACAATTTTTCATAGTTCTTTTTTCGCCATTGAATCTCTCGCAAACTTTTCTTTATGGAAATGAAAATCTATTAATCTTTATTTTGATCACTATCTACTCAAAACGTAGTTATTGTTCATTTTCATCTTACATATTAAAACAGTTTAACAAATTTTTTATTGCAGAAAATTTAATAATCTTTATTAAAATTACTATCCGTTTATAACTTACTAATACTATGATGCTGTATCGCTGCTCTTCCAATGTTTTGACAGAATCAGAATCAACGAACTTAGGCGTGTCCAGCGTTATATAACAGTGCTTTCAAAAAATTTTTCTACAGCGCCATCTAATGGCGAGTTACAGAGAAATTGATAGCCTAAAAACCTTCTCTATGAAAAATTACTTATACATGTCAAGTTTCAACAACAGATTGTCTCATGGACACCTGGCCATACTGGCCAATGCGTTTATTCACCCTTCGAAGCTTGATACCAAACAGTTGTTGGGCTACAACAGGGATGAACTACGATGTCTAACAGGCCTTCTTACAAGTCCGTTTGGAAAATTATGAAATAGCAGAGCACATACCAGCCCCTCTGTGTTCCGAATCAGGCCCTCAGAGTTCGGCAGAGTCGTACTTTTACCATTTACTTGTTTGCGATGGGGGTGAAATAAACCAACTCACTTTGGATCTAACCTAACCTAACCTAATCACGACTGTAGATGAATATTCATCACCATTCTTCATTTGTTCACCTATCGATAAGTAAGACATTAAGTATATTTATTGTTTCAGATTTGGCAGCTATAAGACGACTTTTAGAACAAGAACACACAACTGGAACAACGTGTCCTAGCTGTGAGATGCCTTTCGACAAAGGCAAAAAGAGGCGTCTCATAGATAACTGTGGCCATGAGAGGTGTTATTCCTGCATGTTCACCAATGAAGCTTGTCCACTCTGTGGCATCAATGGATCTACAATAGAAAAAAGTAAGTTGAAGATGGATTCAAATCGATTCATCAGATCCACGATCTGGAAATATTCAAATACCCCGTGTCTTTCAAGTATTCTCGAAACGAACTGAATAAGTGCACTAGACTCTGTCTAGTGCACTCTGGAGTGCTCCAAAATATTATCACGCAGAGTGAATGTGATCGCCCAGACAAGGCTGCTTGTACAGTGTCGCACTAAGAAACGACCAATTTTTTCATTATCTTCTAGGTAGAGTGTATGGATACAAATTACCAGTTTCTTCAGACGTCTTAGTACTTGACATTTTGAAAATTTTCAACTTTTAAATACCGTTTTTGTATGCACCACATGCTTCAAAACGTAACTTACTAATTTGACACTGTAACAATGAATTCCGCCAGCCGATTGCAGTTAAATCTGATTGGCCAGCGTGAGTAGGCTTATTTATTTTACCGAATAGATGCGAGTGAGCGTGGTGATTATGCTTTGATCACGCCTCTATCTCTGTTTGGGTCACTTTGTTTGTTGGATGGATATAGTACAGGTACAATTTGACACAGATTATACAATTTATGAACGTTTCGGTTCAATTCAGTTCAACTCACTGATCAAGGTGGATATCTTGCAAATTTCGGCCTGGGTAGCTATACAGGCTATCTGCTAGGATCAAAAAATCATATTCTAGCCACCCGTTTGTGTTGCTTACTTAACTGACGAAGTTAGTCTCAGTTTTACTGCTGATGAGATTCTAACTAGATTGAGGGAAGTGTACCATTGCCTGTCAACCTAGGGGTGCATTATTTTTCACAAGGAGCCACAATAAACCCTAACGGGTTGCAGTGAAGAATTGCAGTGGTGTATGACGAGCACCCACTTTGGACTTCTGATTTGTCTTGAATATAGACAATTAGTAGGATAGTGCCCCACTTTTCACGAAATGTTGGAATATATCTTAATCGACTGTCTCAAAATTCTATAAGTCTAACCTACATAAAGCGTGAACCTCAATCCTCGTTTCTCATGAATAATTCATTCGCTTTCAATTTGTTTTGATCCTTACGAATTTCGTAATCAATAGATTCGATTAATTTTTAATTTGTTGAGCTTGAACCAGCGAGACCGATTTGAAAAGACCAATCTCGAATTACAATGGTTATGCTAATTGCATTGGAAAGCGTACGGTTTTTGAGGATCTGTTTACAATGTTCATCATCAATTTCTCATGGTTATAATAAACAGATAATTAATTATTTCCTGTGGATTTTTCAAAGCTGTATATATGTTAATTTGGTGTTTATATGGCTGTTAATTTGACTCAGACATTTGTGTTAGTAGAAATACTGGAAGTCTCGTTATACTGATCGGTTTCAACTAGAATTTTTAAATACTCTCACAGTAGCAATTAAAAAAAAAATTCTTATAAAAGTTCAATCCAGACGTGAGTGACTTGAAAAAATGTTCAGTGGAGTCTTAATTTTAGCTGGTGGAGAATAATCCAAGATTTGTACATAGAAATTATGATGCTACATAGATAGATGGCTGATTTATTCAACTACGATACATAATGTTTGCAGCAGGTTATATAAATAAACATTTTTATTTCCGACACTAGATTGTGAACACGTAGACAATTGAAAGAGAAAACAGTGGAACAATAACAAACAAATCATTTCACAAAGAGGCCAGTATCATACATATGCAATAAGAGTAATATTTTCAAAACCCCAGCAAAACTGTGATATTCCCCTTCACCAAGTGGAGGAAATTGAATGATTTAACGCCACTTTCCCCCAATGGCAAGATCATTTCATTTGGAACGGAGGTGAAATAACTTGGCATTGTCTTTGATAAAAAACTCACCTGTAACACTCTCTTGAAGAAAGTTTTACATAATGCCAGATGGTCCCTATGGATATGTCGAAGAATTTGTGGTAACACTTGGGGCTCAGTTCCCAAACAAATCCATTGGGTTTATGTGATGATTGTCAGACCAGTGATCACTTTTAATGCATTTGCCTGATGGCCGAAGGCTTAACAAAAAACGATCAAGCCACGCTTGTCTGGCCCTTCCATATTTTTCTGGAGAGAAAGACTAGATGGACGGCATATATTTAATCCCTGCAATTTAATGCAGGGTACAACAGACCGTTGGTTGACACTGGAAGTCACAGTTCGGGAGCATATGTTTTCATTCGCAGACCCAGGACAGAGATATCAACTTGCCTAGGAACCTATGCAACTGTATTTCAAGCAGAAATTTACACTACTGAATTTTGTGCAGAGAGATTGGAAGAATCCAACCTCATACACGAGTCAATAAAATTATTCTCAGACAGTCAAGCGGCGTTGGAAGCTCTTGGCTCCTACTGAGCAACGTCTAAATTGATAGCAAATTGCCAAAAACGATTCTACTCAATAGGAAGACTTAACAGATTGTCTCTGATCTGAATTCCTGGCCTCACTGGCCTGGAAGGCAATGAGGCTGCTGACTACCTTGCAAAGGATGATACTGCAAGCAGCTTCATCGGACCAGAACCTGTCTTAGGAATCGTTTTAGAGTTTGCCAAATAAAGATTGAACACCTGGATGGCAAGAAGATTTATGGAATTCTGGCAAAATATTTCCGGATTGGCTCACTCCAAGGCGTATATTCACTCTTCCAAGCTTGACACCAAACAGTTGTTAGGCTACAGTACGGATGAATTACGATGTCTAACAGGCCTTCCTACAGGTTACTGTCATTTGAATCATCATATGCAAATACTCGGACTGTCAGAAGACGGTGTGTGTCGCCTCTGTTTGGGAAATGATGAAACAGCAGAGCACAT
>WOGN01006340.1:0-10661 GCA_015342105.1 Leptinotarsa texana | reverse complement strand
CGATTTAAACGCAGATACTATCCAGAAGTTGGTCAGAAACAAATCCGGATATTCACTTGTAGATTAATATATCCTCAGGTCAAACAACCAGAAATCAAGAAATGCTAACATATTTTGGAAAAAGAACAGAAATGATCGCAGGTTTCTTCAGAAAAAACAATGTGGAAGTAGCATTCCAGGTTATCTCAATGTCTTTTCAATGCCAACGATAAGTGTAAAAGTGTTTATGTGGGACAATGCGGAAGAAATTTCCAACAACGGTATGCTGAACATGAAAGGTCCTTCAGACTGGGAAAAATGATTCGACGTTTTCAAACCATTCCTTGGCATGTTTCCGAATCTAAACGATACGGAAATTCTGCACTATGCAAGGAAGGGTTGCAAAGTCAATTATTTAGAATCTTTTAAAATTCACAAGCATAAACATTGCGGGTGCAACCTGTTAAATGACCAAATCGATTTAATTTACTCTCGGTTTTTGAATTAGCACATGCACATTGTGAACTGTAAATTCAGCTACTCAATCAAGTACCTGAATGGTATATATTAGTGGATGTAATGAATCATTCTTAGTTTATTGTTTAAGTTTGAAAATGTCTATATAAGACGAAACTGCAGTAACGTTAGTTACAAATAAAAGTGGTAGAAAATATAGGAATTTTCATTTCTCTTTTCAAATAAGAATATGATTTCATGCTTACCTTGATGATGGCAATTGGCAATTTCTTGTAAGTGTGGAGCGAAAAACGTACAAGCGTCCCTAGAGACTAAACGAATGGGACTAACGGTTCGAGCGCGTCAGGCGAAGTTTGCCGATAGTTGACGGAAGCACCCGGGTGCTTGAGACCGGGCAAATGTGCCTGCATTCCGTTCAATCACCATAGCTCCCATTGCCCGATCGCTCTTATTACCCCGCGTTCCCCTACCTATAGTTTAATTGAAATGAGATTACTTCCAAGAATATGAATTTTAATGATATAAGGTGAAAAATTCAGAAATAAAAAGTGGAATGATTTCGTTTTACTGTTTTCTGATTAGGGTGATGAAGAAACAGATGTATTTTCCATGGTTCAATTAAAGAAAAATTACATTAGCCAACTTTTCTTTTTCAATTCTCAGCCGGAAAATTAATGAATTCACAACGTTATCAATAGGATATCACTCTTTTATTTAATAGATGATTAAATGTTAAGTTTGTTGGACGTCATAGATGTTGAATAAAGTGCTCTCTAGTTTGAGTAAAAAATTAGTATTTCCTTTTCAAATTAAGCAATTACTTTTGCAACTTTTAAACTATATAGAACCCAAATTCAAACTTAATTTATTTATGGAATTGCACGAAAAAAAAATCATTAATAAGGATTAATAATTTTTTTTCGTGCATAGAGAAAGCTCTATGCTTAATTTATATAATTGATATTCACCCAGAAATTTAAATATTTTCAATGCTTTGTTTAGATTATTCATTTTAGAAACGGAACGTATTCCTTTCACTAAAATAGTTCAATTGTCAGTTTTATTTCACTTTGGTCTATTTGAACTAATGAATTTGAAGTAATGACAGAAATCGAGGTTATATGTTGTGAATAATTTTTTTTTGATTTTTTATCTAAATTCTCAGTGAAAATGGTTCGTGTTGTACAAATTCCATGTAAAAAAGTAATCCATACGAAGTCTGAAATGATTATACTAACGAGGAGCATTTGCAAATACCTCAATAATGATTTGCGTTCCAAAACAATAAGACAAAAGTTTTTGGAATATTTCATAAATGAAAATAATCATAAATTTGTTAAGTCAAGTCCTGTTGTACCCTACTGCGACCCTACAGTGGCCTTTGTAAATGCCGGAATGAATCAGGTAACTTCATAATTTCACTGTACTTTCTCAATCATGAACTTTATTATTTCTGTAGTTTAAATCTATTTTTCTTGGCACTCAAACACCCAGATACAAGAGGGTGGCCAACAGCCAGAAGTGTATTCGTGTAGGTGGTAAACATAATGATTTGAACGTTGTTGGGGTAGATGGATATCATCACACTTTTTTTGAAATGCTTGGAAACTGGTCATTTGGAGATTATTTCAAGGTAGAATTCACCCAGCTATATACAGGTCTATTCAAAGTCATGTCTGTGCATAGAGATATCGTAAATGGTCAATTATAGAGAGTAGATAGAATTGGCAAAGTCAACCTCTTTACGGTGCTATTGAATTAAACAAAAAAAGACTAGCTTTTTTGTTTTCAGAGATCTACAGAAAAACCGAAGATTTTGAAATAAAATTTTTTGCATTATCTTCTTCATTTGCAGAGATATCGTACATCTGTTTATACTTTGCCATAAAAACTTTCAATGGGCTATCAGAATCCATTGAACATACTTTTTCCAAACCATGACAAAAATATTATCACTCCATGCCTGTTTCGCTAACCAAATTAGTGTCATCAGCATAGTTTTTAATAATAATAGTAATTCTTTATTTCCAGTCAGACAATAAAATTGTGTAGGAACTGTCAATAGAAAATACAAATTGAAAAAAGATAAAAAGGGGGAAGACAGGCTCATACCCTAAAACTGCAAAGCATAAAGGCGTTTTTATATTCAACAGAAGTCATTTTTTTTGGAAGAAAATCATTCTTTTTCATCGACCTTTTTTGGGTATTTTTTACCTTCCACAATGTTTCCAAGGCCGAAATCTAATTCTTTAATGATTTTTTGAACACAGAGAAACTATTCAATTCCATTATATGATCTGGACAGTAATTATATATCTTTGGACCAATGTATTCCGGTCCACATAATGTTCCTTTGAATCTATCTAAGGGCAAATGAAAATGATTCTCGGTTCTGGTATCATGGGTGTCATGAGAAGATCAGAGAATAAACACAATAAGCCCGAGCGGCTGCAGTGTTTTCTGCAGACTCGGACAAGTCAGACAGCTCCCAAGGAACCAAAAAAAATCATGTTGATGAAGTTTTAGATTTGTTGTATAAGTTGATTTATTTTTGAAAACATTTTCTGTGAAAGCTGCCCCAGAAACAGACACAATACCTAAGTCTAGATTCTACTCGAGAATAATATATATTGAGCAACTGACTGTTTGTTAAAACTGTTCGTAAGTTGCTAAAAAGATACTTCAATGAATTAAGTTTTGAAATCATTTGTTGTGGGTGGGTTTTTCAGTTGAGAAAGTCATCTAGAATGATTCCCAAGAATCTTACATTGTGCTCAGTATTTGTTAGGGTCACATTGTTCACCATGAAATATATGCTTTCCACTGTTTTGCCAATTGTAAATACGAATAACTTCTTTGCGTTGTCTGCGTTGAAGAATAAATCATTCTTATTGAAGTAATTTGAGATCCTTCTTACTATTCTGACACAATCGTTTTCTAATATTTTTTTTATCTGGTGCATAAGGGTATAATGACCTTCTGTAACTACTGTTTTTAATTGAAAATGTTTAATATTTTCTGTACAATAAATGTCACTAATGTCTGTTGAATCAATTTTTATATAATGAAAATTATTGCAGTCATATTTTCTTTCTAGCCGATACTATTTGAAATTAATACTAAGAAACAAAAAATACGTTTTTTGACAATTTTCATATGAATTGGATGTTCAAGGAAATGAATTTGAAGCTAGGCTTATTCAAGGTTTGACTCAAGTTTATGATGTTGATTACTTGGAAAAGTTTTCCTTTGTTCTGAAGCTTCTATGTTCATGCTGCAGATGTCCCATTTGAAGACATATACTGATATCTTCTCATCGTATAACTCTGAATAAAAGAAAAAACATTTCGTCTGACACCATAACCTTTCAATTTCTTTAGAAGAATTTCAAGTTACACACAATCAAAACAAAAGATGACAATGAAACCTCTGGCGTAGAACAAATCGAAAACAAGCAGATTTTTTATTCATGTTTATGAATGTTCATACTGTATATGTTGATTCATGTTGACAGTTGCTAAAATTTTTATAACAGATCCAGACCCGTGTTGAAAATTTCAAAGTTGAGGATGGTCCAAGTCGGACTGCACCTTGTATTAAAATTCTATGACCGTATTCTGATATCCAATAGTAAGTTTTTTTGAAAAAGTTTGAAATAATTTTCAATATTTACGCAAATAAAGAAGATACAACCAGAAAAAGGATTTAAATTGAGGTAGAAGATCATGATGAAAAGAGAAATGAAAATTTTTATGTTTTTTACCACTTTTATTATAACTAATGTTACTGCAGTTTCGTCCTATATGGACATTTTCAAACTTATAAAATGAAGTTTGAAAATGTCCATATAGGATGAAACTGCAGTAACGTTAGTTACAAATAAAAGTGGTAAAAAACTTGGAAATTTTCATTTCTCTTTTCATCAGAAAAAGGATTTATTGGTTTTTCCATGTAGGTAAATTTATCATAATTAAAAATACTCTCTAGCTCTTCTTATGAGATCCCTACGCATAGATATGAATTCAAATGGTCCTGCATACTCACTAGCAGTAATTTTTCTTTTATCAGCCAGAGGCATGCAAGCTCGCGTGGAATTTACTTACAAAAGTTTATAAATTACCCACAAGTAGATTGTATGTAACTTATTTCAAAGGTGACAGAGAGTTAGAAGTGGAAGAGGATTTAGAAACTAAGGAAATCTGGAAAGAATTAGGGTATGTTAAATTCAAATTCGAGTGAAAAAAATATTAAATTTTTTTTTAGCGTGCCAGCTGACAAAATACTACCCTTTGGTCTGAGGGATAATTTTTGGGAAATGGGTCTTACTGGTCCTTGTGGACCATGTACAGAAATCCACTACGATCATCTGGGAACAAATAACAGATCAGAATTTGTAAATAAAGGTCTTCATGACCTCACTGAAATTTGGAATATCGTTTTCATAGAATATAACAGGTAATACATCATGATTTGGATTGATGCTGAGCTGAATCATAATAAATTATTTTAGACTTCCTGATGGTACAATTGTAAACCTTCCTCAAAAACATGTAGATACAGGATTGGGATTTGAAAGACTGACTTCCATCTTACAAAACAAAATAAGTAACTATGATACGGATAATTTCAAGTATCTTCTAAAGGCTATAAATAAGGTACTTGAGCTCTTTAAGATTGATTTATTATACTTTAAACAATTAATGTTAGAATTGTAGCAATTTACCAAAGTATGAAGGTAAATTTGGAGAAAATGATTGGAACAGCCTAGATCAGTCGTATAGAACATTGGCTGATCACAGTAGGATGATAACAGTTTGTTTAGCCGATGGTGTAATTCCTGAGGAAAAGTAAGATTAAGCTTTTGTTAAAATATAATTTCAGTGGATTACTAAACATTTTTAGCCAGAAACTACGAAGAATTTTGAGAAAAACTTTTCTTCTGAGTGAAACTGCTTTCAAGAGGGAAAAAGGCCTACTCAAAGAACTTTCCAATTATGTTGTGGAAAACTTAGGTCCCTTTTATCCTGAGTTGGAAAAAAATATTTCCCAGGTTTAGTTGTTTATAATATTTATCTTATAAAATTTTATCTCCGTTGATATACTTTTTGAGTTACATTAAATTATGAAAAATCATTAATAATATTTATTATGAAAAAATATTTTGTAGATTCAAAACAGCCTATAAACTTTCACAGAAAATCCGTAAAGTCATCATCTGTCAAGTTTTTAGGGTTATGAATAGACACAAATTTATTGTGTGTGAACATCTTAAAATTTTATTCAAACGATCATCTCCCATAATTGGAATGCTTTTCAGAATTAGAAGCTTCATAAATATTCTTATATATTCAAAATGTATTTCTTTCTCTTTGTTTCTTTCAAAACTGCATTTTTTGTATCAGTTTGGGGAAAGGCAATTCATTGAAATTACTGCAAAATAAAGTTATACAATGTATTTTCATATTAGATTATAAGAAACCAACTATTAAATTTTACAGAGCAAAAAACATATCAGATGTGCCAAAGTTGTACCAACTCAAACTTTGCACCTTTAATCGTAATC
Organism: Leptinotarsa texana; assembly: GCA_015342105.1. Lineage (NCBI taxonomy): Eukaryota > Metazoa > Arthropoda > Insecta > Coleoptera > Chrysomelidae > Leptinotarsa > Leptinotarsa texana. The sequence goes on along the minus strand of WOGN01006340.1, from coordinate 4,642 downwards.
GTAAAACATTGACAATCATTATATTGGAGAGATTTTGAATGATAAAATAATTTCCAGAATTCTATTGAAAAATTTCAGTAAACTAACATAAAATTATCTCATTATAAACAATTATGTTATTAATGTTTTATATATTTCAATCCTATCTTATTCAAGTGAATTTGTTGAATGTAATGTTCGTTTTTGTATTAATAATGTTAATAAGGACTGTTTCTAGGGAAAATTATTCATTGTTAATTAATATAACTAGTGCGTAATAAGGTTTATTTGCAGATTCATCAGATAATTGATTATGAAGAGGAAGTTTATAAATCAGTGCGAGAATCCAGTTCAAAAGTCTGGCAAAAACTCACGATAGAAAATCCAAAGTTACTTGAACTTGATGTCATCGAAACTCCAAATTTCATAGGAGCCTACAATGAAATTGCAAACAACCGTCCAAAAGAAATAGGCTCAAAATTAGCTTTCAAACTGTATGACACCTTTGGAATAGATGAAGATGCCATAGCAAAGCTGTCAAAAGCTCTGAACTTGAAGTTCGACCCACAAGAGCTCGTCAGAGAGTTAGAAACTGCCAAGATAAGATCAAAGGAAAGCAGTGCTTATACTGAGAACAAGATATACTCATATCTACTCAGTGAAAACATCCCAAAAACATATGACAGCTCAAAATACTCATATTCAAAACACAACGGGAAATATTCCTTTGGCGAGATTGAAACTACTGTTCTTAGAATATTCAAAGATGAAGAAAGCATTGATGAAATAAAAAGTGATCATTATTGTTCTTTAGTATTGGACCAAACTAATTTATACTCGGAAGCTGGAGGTCAAATATCTGATAGAGGAATCATTACATTAGGCACAGACACCTTTGATGTAACATCAGTAGAAAACGTAAACGGATATATTGTGCACAAGGGTTTCTTCAGATCAAATGGAAACACCTTGAGAACAAACACAAAAGGAAAAATTCGAGTGGACGATAACTTCAGACTTTGCTGCATGAGGAATCACACTTGCATGCACTTGCTAAACGCGGCTTTGAAAAAAATTAAAGGAGCTACTTGCCAAAAGTCCAGCAAAGTAACTGACAAGTATTTGATTTTTGATGTTGCGATTTTCGGGGACAAATTGTCACAAAAGGATGTAGAAAAAGTTGAAGCTGAAGTTTTGGAGGTTTTGAAAAAAAATCAGCCTGTGAATGTCATAGAAGTAGACAGCCAAGGATTGCTAGCATTCGATTGCGTTACACTTATTCCTGGAGAAGTCTATCCAGAAAGTGGCATAAGAATCATAGAAGTGAAGAATGATTCATTTTTGTCAAGGTATTCAACTCTCAATACTCAAACGTTATTGTGAAACCAGTTATTGTTTAGACAAGTTTTTTTTCACAGAGAATAATTAAATGGGCCTCTTTTTTAGGGAACCCTGTTGTGGTACTCATGTCTTGGACACTTCTGACTTAGAGGATTTTTGTATAGTAAACATAAAATCTTTAGGAAGAAGTATCGCTTCAATTTCTGCTGTAACGGGTGACAGAGCAAAATTGGCTAGAGAAAATGGATCTGAGATAGTGGAAGAAATAGATTCCTTAAAGGTTAACATCAGCGATAACATAGACAAGGTTGGAAGTTAATAGTACTTAAATTTACACATTTCATTTTTTCAGGTTAACTTTTGTTTGTTCCATAAAGTAAATTTTCCGACATTTTCTTTGTGAAAGATATAAAAATAGTGAGTCATTTAAAAGAAATCCAAGTTGTACCAAAGAAAACTGAATTTATTTTTCATCTAAAAATAAATCAAACATTACATTGAATCTCAATATAATGAAATGAGTGAATAAAACAAATTATTGAAATAAAACTTCCTATTTATCATTCACATTCTCAGTGGCAATGAGGAGTTATGAAATATATAGGGCTTATGTTGTATTGTTTATGATAAAGCATCAAAAGCTCTTTATTGTCTTTCATACAGACAATCCAACAATTTTTTTCGAAGAATATTTCATAATAGATGGGATTGAAATTGTTTATTTGGCAATTAATAAGGAATAGAAATAATAGAATTTTACATTATGTTAACAGGGAATTCACAAGGACATGTGTTTCTAGATCTAAGTAAAGCTTTTCACTGTGAATGTTTATTCTACCAAGAAAATCTCATTATGAAATTAGAGGAAAAGCCTCACATCTCATGAAATTTTATCAGTGACAGAAAAGAAGTTTGCATTAAATAGGAACCAGAAGATTGTTATCCAGACATAGTTGTAATTCATGAAGATGTTCCATAAGGAAGTGAATGAATCTCGGTTTTGATATTATTTTGATGAATTTCTTAGCTAGTTAGTAAATTAATTTTACTTCTTCTAAATCAGAGTTATTGATGAAAATCCACTAACTAAAGTAAATTTTTGTTTCTTTTCAGCCAGAGTTATTGGAAATGATCGTAACAACCTTGAGGAGAAAATTGAATTATAATGTGGGCGATGAATCTATTTTGCCTTTGAGTGTGAAGTTTGACTGTCTCGAAAAACTAGAAGCCATTAATAAACAAATTAAAAATGTAGTCAAAGAAAATTTGAGGTAAGTAGATAAATCTCTATTTTTTCTGCAGTTTTGAGTATTTTAAATTGACCTCATAAAATTTGAAACGTTGGCAAAAAACTAATTTTTTCCATGATTTTAATGATCCATAACCTAACCATTGCTACAACTGACATCATTAATTTTAGAGATTTCATAGAAATAGAAATGAAGAGCGCCCTAGAATCCAATGTGAAGACCACAAATTCAAACAAAAGATACATTATTCACTACCTCCGAAGTTCGATGATGCTGGAAAACGTGCCACTACAGAAAGCAACGAAACTTTGCCCTGATCTTCCCATTCTAGTGTTAGCATATGCCGATAATATGGTCAAAGCTAGGTGCTGTGTTCCTAAGGTACAGTCTTTTTATTTCAGATATTAACTTATGACTATGAAAGCCATTAAATTTCAATAGAAACAATTATACGAAGTATGTTCAGAAAATTACGGAAATTTTTAAATTTCACCAGTTTGGACGGTCCGATTGTCTAAATTTTTTATGATGATACACATGCTCCTGAAGTATAAATGTTGAGCTGTATTCATTGTTTAGGTAAGGTGTGTTTTCTGAAATATTGAAGTCTGTCATTGAGGATGGTAGGGTTCCATGTAAGTGAAATTTCAAATCGCAACTCTTTCATATATAATACTGTTTAGCAATCCTGTAAATGATATCTGATAAAATTTCTGTTTGGAGTATAACCTGATAGGAAAGAGTGGCGTTCATATAATTCAATGTTTGTATTTGAAAGTAACTTCTGTGCATGATCTACACATCTTTATTAAGTTCATTTTGAACTAAATTGTTTACTTTCTTCTTTGGAAGTTTCCTACAATATTTTGTGTAGAGGGATATGTGAGAGCTAAAAACTTTTTTCACCTGTTTACTGTGATCTTTACATTTCTCCACAGAAGCATAACCTATCTTTTACTATGCAATAACTTCTGCATATCTGTTAATACTGAAATAAATTGTTTTTAATGTATTAGGAATCACACGTTAAAAGGTAAGACCTCGTTAATCCTTAGCTCGCCCAAGTTTCGACTTCTGAGGGTTGTCGTTCGCAGGGGTGCGACAGCTGGTTAACGGAAAAACAGATTTTAAACAGATTTTTTTTTAAAGATACACCAAAACAATTCTCAACGTACTTATTTATTATGAAGCCATCTGTAATCATATGAATCCAATGAAAATAGAAAACAGGCACTGAATAAATGATAACCAATCTTAATTAGCACAATTTTTGTAACTGGCCAATTCTAAATTAAAAAAAAATGTTTTCACTGTGTAAAATTTCATGTGGTAATATTTATTTACCCATAACATTTATTTGATTCTTCACACTTCTAATAACCACACATTTTCTTGTTTTCTTTTTGTCAAATGCACCATAGTCCCTCAAATTTCTTTCTAATCGTCCAAACATTTGGATAATCGGAATACGACTATTCGGGTATAGCTCAACATACATATTCTTTGCCTCAAGAGGATTTCTATTTGATTTTGCATAACTGTATGGCATATCAGTCCTTTCATCAGTTGCATACATATTCGATTTGTTCATAAACGTATGACAGTTCTAGACAGATATCAATATCGCATTAATTTTTCCTGACATACAAACCAAGCAAAGCCTACGCGTTTAAAATGGTGGATTAAATGAGATGTTATTTAATCATAGCGATAATAGCGACATTGTTAATACTATTTACAAATATAAGCACTAAAATGTTTTTTCACAGAAATACATGATAGAAAACAATATGTTCAATGGCTATTTTGGCAAGTTTTGATATAACATCTTGTGAATGTAACCAAAACCTTCCCAAGTTATTTTCTTGATTTCATCCAATCATTATTCAGATCCTTGAAGTTTCGTATTTGAGACGTTCAAATGCTGAAAGATATCTGCCAGATATGTAACCTTGCTAAACCATGTAGAATTACACAACCTAACTTTGAGATAAATTGTTTCATCTTTTTCTTCAAAAAACGTATGAGGACATTGCCTTGAGAAAGCCAGCGTCCTCAGGGGATCATTATTC
>WOGN01006339.1:0-12508 GCA_015342105.1 Leptinotarsa texana | reverse complement strand
ATTTTTCCCGAAACTAGCGTTGAAAATACTATAAAAATCACTTATTCAATTTTAAACAATTTTTATGTCGCAGACCTGTGTTATCTGAAGTAGTCGGAAAAGGGAAAGAAATTATGGATTTTCTCCCAGTTAAGAAGGAAATGTGTTATGTATTTCAATTCAGATCATAATAATATAAAACAAACGAAATAAATGATCCATATCAATGATTTTTTTGAATAATAATCAAGATAATAAAGTGTATCTAGTCAATTAATTGTGATTCAACTTTGATTTTTCTTATAATGTACTGTTTGGAATCTTTGGTGTAGTAATGAATGTTACTGGAGTTTTTCCACCACCAAATCGTTATTTTTAACACCTCGACAAGTGTTTCGATCACCAAGTGAAGATAAAAGAGGAAGATAAAATATCTTCCTCTTGAGGATGATCACTTGGTGATCGAAACACGTGGTTGTTGGTGTTGGGAAAAAACTCCAGTAATATTTGATTTTTCTATTAAGAATAACTATGAACCAATACTTTCTCCAGTAAAGGCTATGCCTCTAATAATTTCATATTGTAATTATAAATTTGTATTTTTTATATATTAGCGCTGTGCCATCAATCGGACAATAGCTAAAATAATTTTAGTGCAATCATTGTATATAGACTAACCGAAAAGATCCTTGGAAGACAGTTTCCTGGCAGGAATCATCCCTCTGTCTTCGGATAAGGTGTTGCAGGACAAATATGTTACTTTTCTCGGTCATTTGAGAATCGGCAGGTTACTTAAAGATATGGTCATTTCTGCCGGTAAGTATCATTTTCAAAGATTGGAAACTCCACTTCCGGGTCTTTATGCCTAACTGAGGTAGATAAAACATCAGACATGAAAAATGGCTTTGGCACTGATTAGGATTAGTCAACTTTCGATGATTTTTTCAGTAATGGTAGCTTGCAAACATATCGTGAACCCGAAGCAGCCTCCGAATGAAGTGTCTCCTTAAACTTTGGTCACTGCGCTAGTAGATAAAATCGATTTCATAGACTTCACACCGAAGGTAAAGACACCCAAGATGACAGGCTTTTCAAACTTGTCCACACAACAATCTGCCCCCTTTCAGCCTCAAGAGGACATTAAGATCTCCGGCCACGTCATTTGGGTTGGCAAATCTTCGCTGGAAGTTGTGGTGTAGTTGGAACAACGAATGCACGGAACCTGTCTCTAGAGCTTCGTTTTACTGGTGGCCAAAGATTCTAATAACAGTAAATCGGCAGTGGTGAATGCTATTCAATCGGCGAATGACAGGGAAATAGAGATTCTGTCGGGAGGCGAAGATGGGAAACAGTCGGGTCAAGTTACAGTAAAAGTGTGTATTGAATGTGAATTTTTTTGATGATTTTTCTGAAGAACGTTTTCTGAATAATTTCCCTAGAAAAATACTTGTCCGGGATGGTTTTTATGAAACGAATTTCCAAGTTGTAAAAGTAAACTTTCAATCTTATGATATTAAATAAAGTCTTTCAGGTTATGATATCTCTAACTCATTAGTTATTCTTGTATGAGGTTTGGTGGACGATATCTGGAGAGTTGTCAGATTGAGACCCGGATGTCAAGTCACGAAACCTCTTAATGCGTTGTCGTATTGAGACCCTGACGTCAAGTCCCAAAAACTTAAATGTGTATCACTACTTGATGAGTTGTCATATGAAGACTGTTATGTAGTCATCCTTTCGAGTTCTTCAAAATGATTTAAAGTCGATGCTGAAACGTCAAATAACAATTAAATAATAGTTATAACTATAAAACTATACCTAACCTAGGACGCCAAACCTCTTGCAATAGAAAGTATGTGCTGTCGAAAGAAAAGTCAACTTTGGCAAATTACAAAGTTACTAATTTATTGAAGGACATTGAGAATATTTGATTGTTAAATTTCCCGCTGCGCCCAGTGGCGGAAAATTGCCGGCCATTGGCGTAACTTTGGGGAATAGCTCAACAGTATGAAATCCAAACGACAAGAAAACTACCACATACTGTTATTTGCTGTGTTTATTTCAGGTAATCCCGAAGAACAGAAGATCATCCATGACATCTACTTGAGGACAGTTAACAAAGAAATTAGTCAACGAAACAGGGTTTTTCCTCTGAGTTGCATATGGATGAACTCTGCGTATGTAGTATTCTCCTATCCCGAAGAACGTAATATGCATAATACCGTGTTTGGAGAATTCATCGTGGTACAAATTGAGGAATTGAGTTGGGTTAGTATAATTTTTCACTGATGCAAGAAATAATTTCTACCTGTAATTTCAATTGTTCAGAACATTTATAAACAGCTTGTCAACTCGCCGCTTGTCTGAACTCCCAAACAACTTCAATATAGTTTGTTTTCCATGCAGGTTTTGGGCTACATGTTCAGCAAATATCGTCCCACTCTCAAGAGTATCAGCGACATCCAGTATTTTCGGTATTTTCCCTAACAAATTGTGATCTTAGGAATATTTTTTCAAGTATTTACACATTGTATGTTGTTTTTAGATTGAATGGGAACCATTGTTGCTGAGCTACAAGTATTTTAAGCGCAACTACCTCTCTGCCTTCGGTTAGCTGTTTCATTTTATGTGTTGAGGTCCTAGAATTTTATTTTTTGTAATTTTTTTTTACATTCAAAGGTGAATTAGTGATTATATGTTGTTATAATTTTAAATTAGGTGAGGTCATTGTGTATGTATCAGCAAAACTAGTGAGAAACTTCCATTACAGGCTAATGCTGTTTGTACTTAATAATATTATATTTGTGTTATAATTTATTTTTGAATAAATAATTTTTAGTAATCTAGAATTTTATTGTTCAAATGTTTTTTTTGTATGAATCCTAACGATTTTAAAAGTTGTTCAAACTAACGCCATCTGTTAAGCGATAGTCAAAACTAACGTTGGGTAAAAACTCTGATAAGAGTTCGTAATATATTCAATAGATGGCGCTTTTGTATGGTGACATGTTACTCAGCTTCTTCTGCCATTTACATTTCAAACTGTGAGCAAAAATTTTGAGCTTCTAAAATTACTTATCAGATGGTACAACTATGCATTGGAGCATTCCTGATCTATTTTATATTTATCAGGCAGCATCCGAAAGAAACACCTTCATAAAATTTAGATTTTGAAAAGCTGCTTTCAGTGAATTGCTGATTCTTCTGGTGATCTCAGCAAATTTTCTCATAAAAATTATCGAAATTCGGAAATTTTCCGATAGATAACGCCACTTACTGGTCGCTATTTCGTGTCCAGTCATAGTGTATAAATTAAGCCCTCTATTGCCATTAGTTAGTCTTGTTTTTCATAACGGGGGGGGGGGAAATTATGTAATTGCTTTCAGGAAAAAAGTGAAAATAACTAATATAAAAGTATTGGGTATCAATTTTTCGACAAGAACGTCTTCTTTAGAATAGTTGCTTGGGGCCCACCCACCGTCCCCTATTAATACATCTTAATTTATCATTCTCAACTGAGCGTTCGACTGCTATCTATAAATGGCGCCACCTGTTGGTTGTCCAAAGAACCATCTGATTTCACACATGACTTTAATAATTTCGAATCCTTTCCCAAAAATGCTTTCTATAGTTCATAGCAAAACGCTACTCCTAACACTTTTTGATTAATATCAATGTACATATTAGTCCTTAGAAATTCTGGATTTATTACAAAAATTAGAAACACATTTACACAACTGAATTATAGCCATCTGGCGGCATTTTGAAAAAAATAGTTGTATATTAAAAGCTTTCTTAAAGAAACTATAATTTTTAAGAACTTAATTTTGTAATGACCAACAGATAATGTTATTTACCAATGAATCGTGCTGCCATCTAAACTTATACCTTTACACTATTTTGCTGAGCTTTCGCCTCCGGTTAATAGAGGGCGCTGTTTTATTATCGACTAATCGTTAAATATTTGTATATAGCCTACATACAAATGTGCAATGTGTCTCATTTTCAAAGGTACAGTATCATGTTTTATTAGGTATTTGAAACTAATGTTTATTTTGTGTTCATACTTTTGTAATGGTAATGCTGTGCCATCTTTCAGTCAGTAGTTAAAACTAATGTTCATAACGTGTTCTTACTTTTTCCAATAGTCGTGCTGTACCATCTTTCAGTCAGTAGTCAAAACTGAAATGTATTGTGTTATTACTTTTGCAATTATAGAGCTTAGTTTTCTGCTGAAATTTATTTTCGTATTTTTTTAAATGGTAATATTGCGCCATTATTAGTAGGGAAATCCAATTTTCGTTTTGTTGAAAGTATAATTCATTAATGAAACAAAGTATCATACAGTCATGAAATTTATTATAACCATCATCATTTCGCTTTACTCATAAATACTATCACAATATTACATAAATATTAAAAAATATCATTTCACTCGGTCATCAGAAGTTTTTATATCTGCCAGATATAAATTACACGTAAATCGTCCGTAAAAAATGCAAATGTGGGTCCCTTTGTTAATGTTTCACATTCATCTATACTATGTACAAATTATTATACACAAAGAAGACCGGGCCACGAACGCCCGACAAGGAAAATGCTATGTACAATTAAAAATTGGGCCACCCTGTAGAAACTCCATTATGACAAAATCAGTACGTCACTCTCGCCAAACACTCCCGTTAAAGTTATCACAGCAAGTTCGTAATGGCACCGCCAAACCACGCCAGTACCATCGGCAGGAGGTACGTGAACAGCGCCCTTGTCAGGGACATGCTACTCATGGTGGAACCCGAGGAAGTCAGAATCACCTCTGGTTCTCGGGTGCTGGTCGTCGTCGTTGGCGGGAAGGCGACTCTTACTCGGGCCTCGTCTTCTTCTCCTTTGACTTCCGTGAAGGTGAGGCCTTTGTCGTCCACTTCTTCTTCTTCTGGAGTTGTTTCTTCTTCTTCTTCCGCACCGTCTCCGGAACCGGAGCCACTACCGTCGAGGACCTCTTCAGTGTCGTCGACCATTTCCACCTATTGGAGCAAGTATTGATTATTTTTGGGTGGGATTTCCAAAAATTGAGGACACTCATTGTTCCTAACAAAATATCGTTGATTTTGTTATCTACTCACACTGAAGTGGAATATCCATCATACATAAATGTATTAAATACATCTGTACTGCGAGTCATAATAATAATAAAAAGTACAGTACAATGAAAAATAGATAAGAGGATGACTATGGTGCAGAATTTTCAACAAGTTCTCATCTGCAATAGTGATGAACAAAATTAAGTATTCATCAGGAAGCTACTGAATTTTTTAATGAATTTATAGGAGAATTTGATTGTAAGTAAAGAAGAATGATCATTTTGTTACTGAATGTCGTCTACTGTGATATAGTGATTATTAGTGATATGTTTCATGATCCAGCACCATCTAGTACAAATAAAATACACTAAAAGCGATAGCGGCACCATCTATCGTCAGAAGTTTGTATCAGACTGTAGGTTAGGCTAGATTCCAACTTTTCATTAAAATATTCCCTCTCTGATGCTTGCACAACTTACCTCTTGCCCCTGATGAGCTTTTCGCAACTTATCAGTGAGTCCCTGCAAGATGTACGTCTGTTCGCTCAAGATTGGCTGATCTGCAATATTAACTTTGGATTGAGACACGTTAGACCTGGTAGCGTTGGTGTCGGTGCTGTTCCAGCATTGTGACGATTCGTTGACGCTGTTCATCAGAGCTAAGTTGTTACAGTACTGGTACGGCAACTGCAGCCAGAACTGCTTGGTTTCTTTTACTTTCTGAAAGGTGTTACGAGTTTAGTAGTGAAATAATAAACAAAACAGTTCAAGGTGACTTCCTCTCCGATCGCGACAGAGGACTGTTGTGCTGATAACGACCGCTCTCAAAGATGGTACGTGAATCTCGTGGTCGGAGCGGAGTCCAAAAAGTGAAAGCTTAAAATGAAGTGTAATTTGAAATGAAGTTATGTTTGAATAAATATTGAAGTGAAATATCAGAGAACTGGTGGCCCCCGACGCCAGTAACCAGGCCGGATGTCGACGAGGTCGTCAGTAAGTGTTTTTGTTAAAAGAAGAAGTGAATGAAAAAAAAGAGTGCAGGCATTGCCTTGAGAAAGATAGCTGCGCCCCCAGACGAAGCTTCTTTTCACTATGAACAGGAGGAACTATATGACCAGAAGCAACGGACATAGAAATTAGAGAGAGCGTGAAAATGCTTCACCTCATACATTTCGTTTGGTGCTCCAATTGTGATTATATGTTCAGCTTTTTCGTCTCTATCTGTTATTTAAAAAATAGACATAAACACATTAGTCTCATTTTAGAATGGAAGGACTGTAGATAGTATCTCAGCTCACAAAAATTTTGTTGTTTTTTGATTGCTTCTGGAACTAATCAAATACAGAATCATCGCGATGGAAGCTGAACAGTCTGAGATTTATAAAATAAGCTGTGATGACTGTGACCAGAAGTATATTGGTTAGACAAGACGAGCCATCAAAACACGTTTCAAATAGAACATGACACATATGATTTTGAAGACCAGAAAAAGACACTACTCGAAATTATTTAGACCGATGAGTGACACAAGACTTTTCAATGCTTTCGAAGGTATAGAAATAGCAAAGTGCATGTAACTATTTTGGCAAGACTGTAGGATATCCTGTGATTTAGTTCGAATTTTGTTCAAATTGTTCTCGTTGCGTAAAACTAGTAACTATCATCTATAATTATTTTCTATATTCATTTGAGAACATGTCGATAAGAAAGGCCTACAACTTGTTCCTTGTGGGACAGCCTAAGACTCATTTTGAAATTTTATAAAAATCACTCTAGTTAAGTGAAGACGATTTAAATAATTCGGTAGTTATCTGAAACTATTTATAATTCTTGCAAGTTCTAATTAAATCAGGGAATGTCACCTCAAAGAAGCTCCACACCAAAATATCCCCCAGTTTATAATTATCCATAAGTTTACCGACATCCGAGATGTTTTGTTTACACAGGAGACTCTGTTTATTGTGGAAAGAAAAGCAGATGGGGCTATGAGGTGCTATAAAAGAAGTCTTGTAAACAATCCCGGCCTAAATTGTTTTTTAAATCGATTAGTCCAGACAGACATATTCCTGGGTGATTAATAACCAAAGAAAAGTTTGAGAATTTAACAAATACAATGTCAAGGAGCCTAAATTAAAATGTTTGCGTAGGTGTCGAAAACATAATGAGGATGAGCAGTTTAACAAATAAAGAACGTGAGAAAATAAACTAGTCAAAAATAGCTGAAGTGACTCTCACATAAGAACATGCAAGTACCCGAAGCCTTTCTATGAAATATAACAGAAATTAAGTATAGGAATCTATATAAGTCTTGGAGCAAGTTTATACTTTGAACAGTTTGAACATGTTGTAAGCTATACACGTTAATACAAAGTTCGAACACAAATGATCACTTTTTAGATTATCAGCAAAGTTGTTGACTTGTCTAGAAGCTGTGTTTACTCCGGATTGATAAACCAAGAATAAGAAGAAGAAGAAGAAGAGCATAACATATTTCATACCTGCTTAATATCAAAGATGATCTTCTCCAGAGGCGACTGATCTTCGTTAGTTGCCGGTGCTTTCTTGTGCTTCTTCTTCTTCGGCAGCTGGCTCGCCTCGAACTTGATTTCCATATCCGGATCATCTTCGGTCGTCTCTTCGTTATCTGCCTCCCGTTTCGGTCGACTAAACGTCGGTTTTCCGCACAAGGTGTAGATCTTCTTCGAGACGTCTGCTCCGCTCTCCTGGAAGTTCATGATCGCCTCGGAGATTTTGATGTTGAGCGGCTCCACGACTATCTCGATGGCGTAAGGTCCGAGGAGTCTGTCGCCGACTTTGTCGATGGCGTCTAAACAGAAAAAAAATATGTAATAAGTAAGTTCTATTAGTTGGTGAAGTTGCGGTTTGGAAGGTGGGAATAAATAGTGAAAAATGGCGCTTTAAGGATCATAGCTGTTAAGAAGTAGGTTAGGATAAGGTAAGGTCAACGTGGGAAAGACTATTTGGCGTATCTTCAGATCTTCATGAGACGATTTAGATGACAATAACATGCCAGTAGGCCTGTTGAACAAAAAAGGGTCATCTCTGTTGTAGTCTAACACTTGTCTAGTGACATTCTTTGAAGGAAACCCACTTCATCGCCCTCCTTTGCAAGGGAATAGGTAGTTTAGAATCTCCAAGGGAGGTTGATTTGACGTCATTTTCCTGCAGAGGTTTTATGAAAATCCCTTTTTTGACAGTAATGAGGTTTCTTCCACCTGCGAAATCAACCCATCCAAGATAAGAATTTAATTCCAGATTCTGGCATAACGCTGCCTTGATAGATAGAATAGAAAGCTCTGGCATGACTTGAATCTCCCGTCGCCAACTGCAAGGAAATTCTGGAACCTTGAAACTTCATGTCATGTGGTTCATGATATCACATATCACAGGTTATAAAACGGTGTGCCTCAGGGCTCCAACTTAGGTCCTCTTTTGTTTTCATTGTGTATTAATGACTTATGTGAAAGTTTAGCTTGTGAGCGGTTATGCTCCGCGGATGACTTGAAATTAGGAAGTAGGTGATTGTGTAAATATTCAATCTCAATTACAATTTCTTGTTGCTTGGTATAGCAATAATAAATTGAAACTCAATGTGGAGAAATGTAAAGTAGTGACTTATAGTCGAAAAAAGAGGTGTATACCTTCCCTTATGTAATACAGGATTCAGATCTGCTAAGATGAAATGAGATCAAAAACCTAGGGGTGATATTCGATTATAAATCAACATTTGGTAGACAAATTTCACAAAAAGTTTCAGAATCTTTCGAAGCTTATGGTTTCATTGTTAGAAATTGCAGAAACTTTCATAATATTGAAGCCATGAAGCTGTTGTACTTCACCTACGTACGTTCGAAGATAGAATATGCAAGTATCGTCTAGAGTTCATTCTATGAGATTCATAACATATCCATTGGAAGAGTTCAAAGAAAGTTTAGTAAATTTCTAATTTTCAGAATAGATGGTTCTTACCCTGAGAGAGGTATCAGTAATGATGTCATATATGAACTTTTTAGTTTATAGCATCGTAGAAAATGTGCGTCTCTCATATTCTTATTCAAGTTAGTGAATGAGAGAGTTGACTGTCCTAAAATTCTTGAACAAATTAACTTCAATGTACCACGGCGAGGCTTCACGATTTCAATCCATTTTTAGACCTCTCAGAGCAAGAACTAACATTATGCTCAATTCCTAAATATATGTTATGTGCACAAATTTCAATAGCTTGTGCTCATGGTGATTTATTCTTCACTGACCTTCATGACATTATTAGAATTGCTAACATTTACTTGAAGTAGGTAATTAGAATTAGTTTTTGTTTTTTGTTCATTTTATTTTTCGTTTATAGTTAAGTATTGTGAATAAAATTTTATATTGTCCTGTAAATGGGCAACTGTTGGACAATAAAGCTATTATTATTATGTGTGTATGTATATATGTACGTTTTTTTGTTTGTAACTCTCAAGCTCGGGATCTATATTTGACAGAACTATAAACATTATTGCTTGTCCTATTCGCGGACAGATGGCGCTTTACGTAACTTCCTTGGTATGTCGACATTATTGCTTGATCTATTCGCGGGCAGATGGCGCTATACGTAACCTCCTTGGGCTTGGTAGCTGGTTTTCAGGATCCCTCTCCGGAATTAGAAAATATCAATGGTCATTTTTCTAAACAATACACGGCTGATTGATATCAAAGTTTGGATAAAATAAATATAGTTTACATAAACTAAATAAACCACGCTTCCATAGCAAACGAAACTAAAAATTGAAAAGTAAATATAGTTTAAATAAGCTTGAATAAGCTTAAAACAATGAAAAGTTTGGGCGCTTTATGCCATATTTTTTTGTATATCAAGCGCCCGTTGCTTTTTTCGCAATAATACTAGTGTTTTTCGTTCGTTATTGTTTTAAGCTTATTTAAAAAAATTATTTTCAACTTTTTAGAACAATGTTCTTCAAAAGCGTGTTTTTTAAGTTTACTAAACTATATTTATTTTAATATATCCTCTAGCAGACTTCAATTATTACACATCCCTCCAGCCCTGCTTATTTTATAGAAGTTTCTAGAGTTTTGGTTGTTGACTGGACTGAAATGAAGCATATAGTGATATCCAATTTTAATTATGACGACAAATAAGGTCACAAGTTCGAAGGCCTGGCGATTATGGTGCGACCCAGTCATAACGGGAAAAATGATCAAGATTTTTAATTAGGTTCGCTATCGCGTTACAATAAGCCGTAAAATAGTTGCGAAGATGTGTTAATTAGGCGAAAGTTCGGAAATATTTGTTTACTATATATTTTTCTATAGAACACGACGTGACCTACTTTATTGTGAAACATTTCTTCATGTTGTAATTTTCGGTCAGGTAATCGGAATGAAACAGACAAAAGGTCACAGATTTATTGAGGCGCAGAAAATAATCACGGTGGATTGTTTTGCAAACAGACGAAGGTATTTCATTTATTGAATTGGCGGAATTGTAGGAAGAGACAAACTAACTCACTTGATTTTTATCTGTTTGGTAAAACATGCAAAAGACATCACTATGCAAACGACACGCAGTTATATTTATCTTTTCCACGTCGTGATTCTGCATCTACTCAATCACATATTAATAACGATCTTCAAGCCTTTTTTGACATTTCTACAGCCCATAAGCTCAAGCTCAATTCTAATAAATCTGCGATAATGATGTTTAGTCCTTAGAATAACAGAGAGCTCACCAACTCCACTTATCAAGTCGGCATCGAAAATGAAATACTTTCCTCCGTGACTGAGATGAAAAAAATAGGATTGTGGTTTGATCCAGAACTTTACTTCACTAAACAAGTCAGCTATCTGAACAGACTTTTTGTAACTTTCCCAGTCAGCTGTTCCTTGCTTTTCGACTGCGGCATACACAGAAAAGTAGTCTACGTTTCGCGTTTGGTATCCGTATATCCTCAGCCATGCAAGAATCTGGATGGTTATGAGTTGCGAAACTTAGAACACTGTAACTACTCTCCAACATATATAAAGTTTTGATATCTCGTCAACCTGATACCACATCTTCACCTGCTGCTTCTCGTATAATGCACCCAAACATTAGATTAGATTAGATTGATCAAGTTATTACACCTTAGTGCTATGACAATTCAATAATGTATGAAATAAATGTAAATTACAATTAAAATTACCGAAAAGGAGTAGGTACTACATAAAAATATATAAATGTAAAAATAAAAATTGAAAAATAAAGGTACATAGAGATAGTACCTACATTGACGATAGTCACTCTGTAAAGCTGAGGTAAGACGAATCATAGTAAGCATTCTCTGAGAGATGTTTTTTCAGTCTCCGTTTGAAATTAGCGAGAGTTGCATTTTTCATTGATTGGGGCAGTGAGTTGTACAATGATATGTATGAGTTACATCTCCTTTTTATTTCTAGTCTTTGGTTTAGTGCTCTAATATTATCCTTGTTCCTAGTATTATAAGAATGGTTGTTACCATTTGTAATAAACTTTTGTAAATTTTCTGGAATGTGTATCAAATTGCAGTATATTACACATGATGGCAGATTTAATATATTAAACTTAATAAACCAATACTTACAGCTCCCCATTTGACCTATCCTCGAGATATGTGCCCCAGTTTATCATCCCATAAATCAAGGAACTATGAAACCTTGCATGATAAGCGGTATAGGCAGCTTCATTACCGACTTTATTTTTTATCTGCCTGATTGCATATACCTTGCATGATAGATTTTTTGCTAGTTTGTCAATATGGGTTTCCTAATTAACTTTGAATCAATGGTTATACCAAGACATTTCACATTGTTTGAGAGGTTATGGGCAGCGAGAACATAACTGTTTGTGTCTTGCTTTTATTCACACATAGGTTATTCGCATTAAACCAGTCCGTAGCTTCTTGAATAACTCGCTTTTCTAATTCTGATGACTCTTCAATATTTTTTTTCCAAATGGCGAAGGAAGAGTCACCGGCGAATAACATTGTAAACATTGTCATTAAATTATAAATCAAGAAAAGTAGTGGCCCAAGCACACTACCTTGTGGTAGTGTGCTTGGGCCACTAATTTTAGTGCACTAATTTTTTTATTCAAAAAAACGGGGGATTATCACGAAGACATGCACGCCCAACGCTTTGAAGGATGGGTTGAATCCCTTCTTTCACGAGCCGAGCCAAATTCGGTAAAAGTAATGGATAACGCTTCTTATCACAGCCGATTAATCACCTTATCCCTGAACTCCAATAACCCCCTTACCCCTGAACTCTATAACCTCAAGAACATGGTTTCTTTATATTCAGAATGCGCGAGAGTAAACGAAAATTTCAAGGATATATGTCGCCAAGTAACTATAACATACAGGGATAAACTAAAGCAGAATAATCAAAGATGCATTGAGCATAAGATAAATAGTT
>WOGN01006338.1:0-12509 GCA_015342105.1 Leptinotarsa texana | reverse complement strand
AGTTGTGTAGTAAGTGAATAAAAGTTGTCTAAGTATTATTAGTGTTGTTGTTTAAACGAACCCAGAGTAAATATCGTAACAATACTATAGCCTCCTTAGGCGCATGAACAGCCTGTATAGTGAAACACATGTTATAGTTATGTAAACTGTTCAGTGAAAATACGTTATTGATTTTCATCAAGTATTGGCGAATTCCATCACATATGGTACCTATCTTTCACTGTCAATGGTATTGGCTTATCTACTAAACTACCTGGTTTAATCCCATTGTGTAGTATAATGTAATATTATGATTCTCTTCCCTTCATTTGATCAGGGTTTTACATCTTAAGGTCTAATTGGTTTTATTATAATAGTTTAGCCAATACCATATACCACGAAATCTACTATGCCACTAATATATAAGTTGAAAAAGGTTCTTGAAGCAGCCTCCCCCAAAAAAATATTCAAAAAAAGACTTGTGCGAGCTGTGGAGTAATGGGGTCTTACACAAAGCCTAACAGATGAACAATCCTCATGACACACTTGCTCCACACAAGTTACGCATCGAGGCCCAAAGCAGGTATCAAACCTGCATCAACAATTATGATTTCATAAGAGGAATTCACTAACGTACTGAATACCAACTGATCGAATAAAAAATTTCAGGAATTGATCTGCATGGAATTTTCTGGAAATTAATCTTTTGCACCATCAATCTCAGCAAACATTATCATAAATAATAACTGATAAAATGCCAGCTGAGATGATGGTGGTGAAACATGTCCACAAAACACCTTCAAAATAAATGCCCTAAAAAATAATTCTATACCAGCTATGTTGGAGCGGTTCTTTTCTCAGGCAGTCCTTCTATAAAGGTTTACTGCCATTTTCATTTTCGTGGAGTAATTTATGTTTCCATATCAATGATTCTGTCTCGTTGATACATGTCTAGTATACCCTTCAACTTTTTCATTGCAATCTAAAACCTCCAACGTAAAATGTATCTATTGAAAACACTTTTCCCTCGCCAGAATAATGAGCAAGAGACAGCATTTTTGTTCTGATGAGGTAAAAGTGTTTTAATGGTTTAATAAACCGAAACCGGTCATAACAAATAAAAATCTTAGTAGAAATTAGGCAATAGTTATTTTCTTTATCCTATAGAAAATATGTATTTCTACATGTATTTTACACAATTGCATATGCAGATGACATAGTTATCTTGCAGACCGGCAAATTTGTGAACACACTGTGCGATAGAGCGCAGAATGAGCTTAAATTAATAGAAACATGTTGTAAGGAAGACTCACTGTCGATCAATCCCAGGAAGTCTGAGATAGTCCTCCTCCAGGAAAAGAAGTTTATTGGGCTTAAAACCTCCCGAAATCTTCAAAAGCGAAGTAAACTTCTCTGAAGAGGTGAAATACCTTGGTACTATCCTCGATAGGATTGCGCACGGCTGGTGTAAACTTCGAAGTGATGCAATTGAACCCAGGTTTGTGTTTAATATACCCTACAAAATAGAAATAAAACAGAACACAGAGTCAGATGCTACAAATGCAATACGCATATATACAGACGGCTCTGAAACTAAAGAAGGCTAAGTATGTGGAGTGTACTCCAGATCACTATGCCTAAGGATTAAGTGGGAAATGGGAGAAAATATTAGCGTGATCCAAACAGAACTGACTGGTATCTCAATCGCCACAAAAGAAATAACACAGAAAGGAATTTCTGGCAAAAACATAACAATCTGCACTGAGAGCAGATAAGCCCTATTATCCTTGAAGAGACAACTTATAACCTCAGGGCTAGTACTAGAGTGTCACCAAGACTTAGCCAAAGCCTCGGTAGATAACATCATTATCCTGAGATGGGTTGAAGGGCACGACAGGAGTAAAGGTTTTCGCATTGCCGACTCTTTAGCCAAGGAAGCGGCTGAAATAAGAATTTTAGGACCCAGTGGCACCTACGGCCTTATGACAATTGCGGAACTAGCCAAATGTTACACCCATGTTCAATCCCTAAACAGATGGGATGTAGTCAAAGGATGCAATCTTGTCAGGATCACCTTGGGCGACCCTGGGAAGCTGGCGCCGAAGAAATATCTGGCGATGACCAGGAAAAATCTACACTTAACAGTAGGATTTCTGACTAGCCACTGTCAACTAAGGAAACACATCCATGATATGGAGCTAGTGAACAGACAGAGGTCTGTTCACTACATAGAGATGTAGGATGTGTGAACAGGAATATGAAGCTGTCAGGCATATCCTATGCAAGTGCCCGGAGTTATCGTCCATAAGAGAGTGTGTGCTCGGCGAGTCTTGACCTACACCTGCCGATATAAAGGTGATGTCGTCTCCCAGTGACCTGTCCACCTTCCTGGAAAGGACAGGATAGATGATGTCCTAGGAGGACAACTCCTTAAGAGGATGTACAATGGGTCACATGTGGCCTAAGTGTTGTTAACTTAAACTCACCCTTCCTACTCTATAGATTACCACCATCATCAGAAAATTATTTGAATAATTAATTGTTTGATGTTGCTGTTAATAATAAATGAGAGAAACTTTTCTTCGCTACTCGCTACAATTTTGTCAGTCTTTATGCACTTCAAGCAAGTGTTGAAGTGCATTATTTATCAGAAGAATGACATTAATTAACAATTGATTCAAAAATATTATATGCTTTGAAAATTCTGCAAATTCTGCAGTGAATTCTACATTTCCTGACATTTGAGACAGACCAAATATACGTGGGGTAATGCACAATAAATGCCCAATTCAATTATAAAATATAAAAATATAATCAACTTACTGATGACTTCATTAGTTAGATTTTGCTTTCTTTGCAGGAGTCTTGTTTTTTTATCAATTATCACGGTCAGATATATTTTATTTTCATATGGAATAAAGAAATAACTTTTGTCTAATTTATACTTTTTTTCAATTATTTATAAAAATCATTCATTCAATGAAAACAGGTTATGTTTACTGTAGTTAACACAACTATTTGCACTGTAGGTCTCCGAGCTCAATGTGGCGAGCTCAATAAGACGCCGAACCGGTAGTAAGAAAATCGCAGAGTCGCTTGCGCATGGCGACACGTCGCCACTCCAGCAGTTGGTTTTACGTGAGGCTATATTTGTTTCACATCAAAAATTGTCTCATAAAACAGTTGAGACAGCCAATTTATTTTCTAAGCTTTTAAACAATTCCAGTTTCACACTCATGAGCACGAATTAACAGTAAAGTTGGTTATTATATTGCAGTTCCCAATAGAAAATTTTGTTATCAGAATTGACTTACTCAATATACTTGTCCAAAAACAATCACTCACAAGATCTATTACCCTCACATTATCGTATACTCCTCTCAATTTAAATTAATTTTATATTATTTATAGATACCGAACCATAAACAACGATGAAGTGTCGTTCATTATCAACTTCATTTTATGTAACAATGTTAATAATTAGCAAGATCAAGTAAATACAAATTGAATATTTTCCAGTGAATGGTTGAAATGATCATTGTAATGCAAAATTCATATCAAGTATTCTATCAAAAGATTAAATGCCAATTCACTCAACAACTTATTCAAACTATTATAGCAATAATCTATTATCAAATGCAATAATGAATATCCAGTTATTCACCAACTACCTGAAACATAACAAATTATGTCCATTCAAATGAATTATGTGTTGAATGTGATTTGGTTCAGCTAAACAGATTATTTTTTTCATTAATATTCATTAATTACATTTGAATGTTATCAGTTTTAAACGATTAGCATCAATTTATATGCATGTTATACAGGGTATGAATGTGAAAACTCTTGTGGAAAATTATATTGAAAATTGAAAAGATTGTTCATTTTTATGTTCAAAGAGGGCGTTTCAAGAAATATTTCAAACTACAACTAGTGGTAGATATTACTCTCGGGGTTTTGAATAGAACGATTGAAGAGGACTATTACCCAAGTAGTATAATTTTCATGTATTTTCTGTTTTTTCTCTAATGATACCCTAATTCAGTACTTATGATGCACTGTTTGGAACATTTGTTGTAGTAATGAATAAAAAATCATAGATAAGAAAAAATTGTAGAATTAATTTAGGTTGGTATACCTGTATGGGTAATACACCTGGATGGGTGGTACACCTGGATGGTTTACCTGTATGGGATATCTATATAGCATAAATAGGGTTAGCTTCGCTTTAGTTTCTAGTTTTAATCTTCCTCTTTGAAGATGATCACTTGGTGATCGAAACACTTGTCGAGGTGTTAAAAATAACGATTTGGTGTTGTTCATTTGGATCTATTAAATGGTAAATTTAAATATTCTCATAGATGAAATTGCACCTTGCAATCTTTTTCTTCTACGCCAAAAAGATTCCTGTTGTTACAGAAGTGAATGAAAACTTCACTAAGTGAATCAACTCTTCTCTTCACGAATTTTATTAATCGAAAAGTACCAACTACGTTGTACTGTTAATCGTTATGTTAGATACTTCAAAAACTGTATGGCGATGATTTCAATGAAACAATAATGAAAGATTTCTTGAGAGGTTTTGTTGAAGATGCCATTATTGATCTATTATTTCTTTGAGAAAACTTGACAGGCGTTCTGAACCTCATCATGCTTGAAAGGAATATCGAAATCCTAACAACTCACCAGTGAAAAATTGATGAGAAAGTAATTCAGTTTTACAAGTTTTACGTATAACAACTTAAAATGAAATTCATGTTGAAAGAACAGGTTCACAGTTTCAATACTTTTAAGAACTGATGTGAATTTTTTGTTCACGTAGAGTGGAATATTATACATATAAAACGTGTTTGTAATCTCAACACTGCAGAATATTTCAGAAAAGCTGGTGGAATGTTATTGGAACATACTCTTTTTGAAGACGTGATATTTTTGTTGGATTACAGACTAAATTATTATCTGACTGAAGTGAATTCTTGCAATCAATCTGAAGAAATGGATTATCATGAAACACTGTATCAAAGTTCATTTGTAAGGACTAATATTCTCGTGGGTTTTTGAAAGTTACATTTACTTACGCGTTCTGTATGACAGAAGTGCCATCCAAGGGAATTCATTGAGACTGGCGTTGACACCATTCCTAATTTTGTCACCTGTCTCAAGGTATCCGCATTCCTGCGGCAACATACGGTAATTTCTGTGCTGTGAAACATCTGGTGGCGGCCTCTGTGATTCCACAGTTGGAGGAGTCGAGACGACGGTTTCGTTAGGAATAACAATTGGTCCTGGCGGACAACACACCCAAACCTGGTTGGAAGCGAAGCTACAAGTGAATGCGTTCAATCGTTTACTTGCTGTATTTGATAATGGTCTTTTAGCCGAGGAGAGAAAATCAACCATAGGCTGGCATTGTCGAATAGGTGTACAGTCTCCGGATTCACCATCGGGTGTTATACAACCTTCGTTTTCTATTACCCAATCTGAAAGTGAAAATCAAATGTGAAATCTAGTTATTGAAAAAAGGTGTCAGTAACATAGATACCGTAGAAAATACGAAACACTTCAATAATAAAATAATGATAAAAAAACTTTAGTAACAAGCTTTTATTCAAGTGTCCTAAAAAGATCAAAATAAAATTTTAAATCACATTAACCACACTCATTTATGACTTACAGAATTGAAATTACAATAAAAGCTTGTCGCGATACCTAGAAGAAATCTCTACATATTCAGTCAGATGAAATTCAAATTAAGAAACATTCTGACAGAGCAACTAGGTACTGCAATAAATTTCAAACCCGATAAATTATATGTGTGCAAAAAATTATTCAAGGTTGAAGTTTCAAATTTTAAGCATTCACGGCACTTTTATTCAATTACAAACATTATGAATTGCTTACAAGTTCAGTAGGTGTCTGCCCAATTACAAAATTTCAATTACAAATTAAAATTATCGCGATAAGTTTTTATTATAATTTCAATTCTGTACAGTCATGAATGATTGTGGTTGGTTAATGTGATTTAAAATTTTATTTTGGTCTTTTTAGGGCACTTCTTTTTTTTATTTTTTTATTTCATTTTATATTTTTTAGTTTCAATCGATACTCATTCGATCAATACGTTCATCAATGAAACGGAGAGTCCTTCAACAGAAAAACTTAAGGAACGGGGAAAACTATTATTAGGATAAACAATATTCTATAGAAGTACATAGGTATATACCTACTTCTCCAGCATACCATATAAAAGAATTAGCTTGTTATATTTCTTAGTCTATTCATTTCACTGATGGCATCATTATTACATGGCCGAGTCGCAGTTAATTTTGAACAGTCTAATTCTTCTATCAGGAGGCCTTTGGCGTTTCAAGTTGACGCTTTCATTGGCATTTCGTTTCAGTCTCTCTTTCTCTAACCTTCTTTTCCTTCATGTTGACGTTTCTTTATTTCCCATAGTGTTCCCACGAGTATCGAAGAAATATTTGTCAACCCTCCCAGAGCTTCGTTTAGCAGGGTAAGAGCTGATATACAACAGGGTGCGCTCCGGTGCCCTGAGGTGGTACGTTCACGATATCATTTAACACCCTGATGTCACTCAGTCCTCGACACGGCCTCACCTTGACTTGTGTGGTGATTTGGTGAAAGATGCGCCACTTTTTTCAGCTCAGAGCTTACTCGTGTCTGACGAAACACCGTTCCGGTTTCGATTTTGGATTTTATCTTCTCCTAGACGGGTTGCAGACCAATGCTAATGACGCACATCTCACCAAATTACACAAGTCATGGTTTGCCTCTTGTGCCTGTTGCTCAAATTGCGTGATTGACCCTCGTACTCTGGGAACTTAGAGGGTGGTAGAAAATAATATTTTTTCACAATGCAAATAAATATGGATTCTTACAACCTACTACACCATTCTTCTTTTTAGAGTCGGGAAGTAGGTATTTAAAGGTAAAAGCTTGATTCAATTTGTTTTCTAGAAATATTTTTTTTATTGAAGCCAACCCTAGATCTGGCATCTATTTCATGGTGGGCCTACCAACTGCCTATCATAAACGAATGCGTTCACAAAATTTCATGTCCCTGCTATTTATCGCTGAAGAGATCTCTCGTACTGAGCCGATCCTGGCAGCATCATCAGATCACGTTTATGATTAACATGCATTGTCATCGGTTTTGGACCAGCATGCAAAATTTCAGGTCAATTGGATACCGGGAAGTGGGTCAAATTAAACTTGCAAGATTTGTTAACATAAATACAAGACAAGTTAAATGAAAGCTTTCAAAAACATACCATTTTCTTTTATTGATTCTTCTAGAAGGATGTTTGCTGATATCTTTGAAAGGGTATGTTCTCTGTCACGTAAAATCTTCCCATTTTCATGGCAATCTAAATATAATGAGCTAGTAATAATGAGTGATCACGAAATCGAATTCTATAGAAACAAAAACCGACGTTTATCAATTTCTGCCTACAGTGAATAAATCTGATATAGAAACGGACATAAATAGACATTGGCTGTGGGAGGAACACAGAGTGGAGCATACGTTCTCAAGGTTAGATATACGTTTTAGAAATGATCTCAAAGACTGTTTCAATGCAATATGGCCACTGTGAATTCTAGAATGATTCAATTGTTTTACGAATAATGGATAGACGTAGGTATTAGGCGATTCACATCAAAAGACGAATCATAACTACAAATTATAATGTTTTGATTTAACTGCTAATTAACGGAAAAACAGATTCAAACAGATTAAAATAGGTTGGATCAAAAAATGGATAGAGTCCTCAAAACGTCACCAGATGATACATATTTCTTTTAATATGGAAAATTTTTTAAATTCAAGTTAATGATAAATTTGATTTTTTTCCAAAAAGCTAATTTATCAAATGCAGTAACTTCTTGCCCTTTCTACATTTGTATTCATTTGTAAGTCCAATATTCTGATTATTTTATAGATCAGTATTATTATTTCTAAATAATAGGAAAAAATAAAATATTTAAACAAAATTAGTTTTCACTATCTTCTAATTATCTTCCCATCATACAGAATATATTATTAGTAAATTAAAATCAATACCCCCAGTCCGACGCCTATTAATATTATCTTAAACGTAATATCAGAGAAAACATCCAGCGGTACTTTTGGCGGTATTTTCGCATTCTTAGAAGGGAGACAATTCTTCAACCGTTCTTCGATGTTCCAGACTATCAAGGTTGTTCGTGTCTCCAATCAGGCGGATGGCTCTTTTCTGGATGAAAAACAGCAGTTTCAGGGTATGTTTGGGGGTGAAGCTCCATAGATGAGAACAATACTCTTAAGAAGGTCTGATCTGAGCTTTGCATCAAAAAATGCTGAGTTGTGTACAGTTTTCTGAGTTGGAACAGTGTTTTAAGCTTTTGAAAAGCAGCCTTTGCAATTCCAGCGATATGATTGTGGTGTCCATTTCAACCCCCAACAAATTTAGAAAAAAGGAAGCATTGAAAAAATAAATCGGGAACTTTTCAACCCAATTATCTTTTGAGTCATTCAAGGTTTGAACGTGTGGAAGCAGCATGGTTAAAAATATGCTCAAAAAACGTGTTCGTTCGGTATAATATTTATTGGAGCCCGTTGCTGTTTTTTTATTCACATAATTATTCGAAAATGAATGTTGAAGTATTGAAAATTTTGTTTGTGTTATTTTTGCTTTTCAAGGGATGGACAAACGAATGCTTCTTCTGAAAGAGTATTTTGGAAGACTTGGTAAATTCACTTTTCTTTTACTGACTAATTAACATAATTAGAACGCATCAACCTTTCCAATTATTATCGGTTTTTGCTTTTTCTTTCGATACGTAAAAGAAATCAATACAGACCAGAGAGAAACAATCGGAAAAATCGCGAAAAATTATTTCTTTCGACAGCAAAAGCTTGCTTGCCTTATTTTAATACCAATGATTCGTTCAGAAATATAACGAACACTCATTCAATTACTACTCTCATTGATAAAAATAATTTGAAATACCAATTCATTTCACCTCTTGGTTAATCTCATTCCAATGACTGTTGACCCCTTGAACTCCAATTATGATATCAGTCATTTGTGAGAAAGAATATAGGTTGAAAAGTGGACGGTCGAATTTTATTCGTTCGAGTAACAACCTCACCCTTCACTACCAACGGAAATTCCTCATATTTTATATTTTAAAAATAGGTTGTCTATTCACCTACTATAAGTATAGGTAGATTGAAAATCAATCATCATCTAGCCAAATTTGACTTTCTAAATTCTGATAAATACTCTTGTAATAACTCATTAGTTGGATTTTGTGTATTTGATGACTTGTTTATTTTGTGGAAACTAGTGGAAAGTGTTTTTCATTTATTTCATTAAATCGATGATTGGTTGGAAATTTAAACCACCTCTCTTCCAATTTACAAATGATTCAATATATACTTCAGACTGTCTCATTTATATTTTTCATTATTCTCATATTTAAGATCGAAACTTCAAAGGTGACTCTAGGAAAATTAACGTTTTTTCCCACAAATATGTTTAAAATCTGTTAAAAATCATGTTTTTCCGTTAATCAACTGTCGCCTCAGCTGTTCAAAAAAACAATCAAAACATTCATTATGTTCAATAACTAACTTCTCTATTTATTCGGCTGAACATAAACGATGTTCAGCAAGCTCTTCATAATTCCCAAAGTTCATCAATTCTGTAAATTAATTAATCAAAAGGTATGTATATAGATATAGATATAAGACAGTTTAAAAATCTGTTTTTCCGTTAATCAGTTGTCGCCCCCATACGAACGACAACTCTCAGAATTTGAGAAACTTGTGCGAGCAAAGCACGAACGAGGTCATACCTTTCGACGTGTGATTCCTAACACGGTTGCAGAATCATCCCAGCTTCAACCAGATAAATTCTTTCGAAAAATATCGGGTCGAGGCGGGAATCGAACCCACGGCCTTCCGATCGTGAGTCGGGCGCTCTACAACCGCAGCCAATTCCACATTACAAGTATTTTAATAGAAGTTCATTGAATTGGAGTGTTTTTTCTGCATCAAATTCATAAAAGTAGGAAGCATTGAGAAGATAAATCAGAAACTTTTTAAAGGAATTATCTTTTGAGGAATTCAAAATTTCAAAGCATGGAAACAGCAAAATTGAAAATATTCTTAAAGAATAATCAGCTCATATAGATAAGTTCGAGTTTTTTTTAATATAACTATGATCGAAATTGATAATTCTCGTATGATGTGCTGTACGGTGCCTTGGAGAGCATTGCCCTCATAAGTGGTTCGAAAATTACCTCACAGGAAGAAATTATATTGTTAAAACCTCATCATCTCCATCTGAAGGCGAAACGAAAAAGGCGTATCACAAGGTTCAATACTGGGACCAATGCTTTTTCTGCCATACATAAACGATTTAGGATCTATCGAAATAGAAGGAAAATTTATCCGATTCGCCGATGACACCACAATATTATGACGTGATAAAACTTTATGTAATCTCCACGAGATTATAAGTGCAGATATACAATAAATAAAAGAGTGGTGCGACTCTGCTGTCTTTCATCTGCTGCCTTTCAATGTTTCCAAAACAAATTTGATATCATTCCGCTGTTTTATAGACAGGATTCCTTTACCAACGCAGGACGCAGACAGGTTAATTGAAAACAGACCTAGTACTAAATTTTTGTGGGTAATTATTGACAATAAACTCAAATTCGCCGATCACATTGTAACCCTCAATGAAAAGCTAGCTTCAGGGTGTTTAGCAGTGAGAATAACTTATAAGGATCTTGGTTTGTCTGCCGCTAAATCGGTTTATTTCTCACTTTCTGAGTCGATTCAAGGTGTGGGATTCCTTTCTGGGGAGTATGTTGCAAAACTCAGATACAGAAGGTGTTCATTATTCAGAAAAGGGCCTCAAGATTCACGTGCAATGCCAAAAGTTGAGACTCCTGCAAAACCCTATTTGAAATACATAAAATCTCGACAGTTTTTGGAATCTTTATTTTAGAAACAGTAATTAACAATTTAGTAATAAATAAATAAAACAATTAACAATTAGTTAATATTTAGCGACTACTGTAATTATTATGCCCTTCGTCAATCTGACGACTTAAGATTACCCATACAGGCCTCTAGTCTAGTCAAAGACTCTATATATTATAATGGTCTCGAGATGTTTAATCATTTACTTGACCATATTAAAATTTTAGAGTATAACTGCGTATTTCGAAAATCAGTAAAGACTTAAATAAAAACACTACTTTCACGTCTCCCTATGTACCGTAGAGCTTTTACAGAGTTTTTTTTTTCATTTTTAGGTATCTGTTCATATTTTTTCATATTTCCATTGCTCCAAACGAATTCTGCAATGAACTTCGAATAAGAAAACTTTTTATGAATATCTAAAACATATATACAACAAAAATATATCATATCTGTTTTGATGAGCAGAAAAAGAAATGATAGCAATAATAACATCAGAAACGAACACTATAATTGTAATGAAAATTGAAATGAAGTAATTTATATACACAAAAAAATTAATGGCGCAATAAGTGTTCGAATTGGAGTCCTTCCATTTCAATACATTTTTGAACTCGGTTTTTCATATCATTTATTGCCCTTTATACACATATTTACTGCATTGTTGCGAAATCATTCAAAATCCTCAATCTCGAGTCTTCAACATTTTCAATCTCTCTGCCATTATTTGTCTCGAAATGGAAGGACTCCAATTCGAACATTTACTGCGCCATTGATATTTTTGCGTATATAAATTACATTTCAATTTTCATTACAATTTTAATGTAGGAATCCTATGAATGATATCTGATTCGATTTCATTACGTATATTTGGAATACAAACAGAATAGAAAAAAGTGTTTTTCGTAAAATTTGGCGTTCATATTTATTTTCAAAGTATTTTCCCTTCTAATTCAATGTTTATATGAAAGTAGCTGTTTCGAAAGGGCTTATTCTTTCAGTTTGTGTCTGAAAGTTACTTCTTTACTTGGTTTTCACATCTCTGTATACATTTCACTTTGTTGAAATTGATTGTTTCCTTCCTTTGAAAAATTCTCACTTTTTTTACAAAGATGGAGAGGTAGAATAATATACCCTTTTTAAACATTCATATTTTGAATATAAAACTCTGTATATTTCGAAGAATAAAACTGAAGAAAAGCGGGCCAGAGATCAGTCAAAACTGTTTCAATCAATCAATCAACCTGACGTTTCGGTTTATTTTTGAACCATTATCACGGCCGGTGAAATAGTATTAAAATTACTAATCAGTTTGCAGACTTGAAAATTTTACAATGAATAAACGTATATTGGAAGCCATGATGAGCGTTAATTAGCCGTTTCTGGCAAACTATTTAACGGATCAACCTGAAAATTCCACAGTATGCATAAGTCAATATGACCTATACGCCTAAAATATTTTTAGATGAAGCGGCGTTGTCGCTTCTACTATAAAGTAGCGGCTTCTTTGATTTTTCAAATGGAACACCCT
>WOGN01006337.1:0-12509 GCA_015342105.1 Leptinotarsa texana | reverse complement strand
ATTGTTTTGGCAAGTAAGTTTATGGATTTTAATCTCTGTAATAGTGGGCTGATCCTTCTTTGTTGAGGAGAATGTAATAAATTTAGTTTTTTTGACGATAACACACAATAAATTATTACTTAGCCAGTGGAAAATTACATTTATGCCTGACTCCGCCTTTCTATGAGCTTCTTCCCATGTGGTCCCGACAAAAGTTAATGCTGTTTCATCCGCAAAAGTAGTCCAAGCATTATGGATATCTTGGGGTAGCTGTTCATCCCAGCTGATACCACAACTGTTGAATGAGTCTTTTGGCGAATAAAGTCAGAGGACTCAGAAATCCTAGTGGATCAAATATACGAGCCAAGTCTGAAAGTATATTCCTCTTAGAACATTGTGTGTTATGAGCAGAAATGCTAAATGAAAATATATCCTGGGAAGAATTCCACTGGAGACCAAGAACCTTTGTTGTGGAACATTTATCCAGGTCAAGAGATATTGAACCAATTTCACACTCAGAAGAAAGCAATTTCGTTTTGTTACTTCTCCATTTATGCAACTCAAACCCTCCTTATTTAAGTAGATCAGTTAGTTGTGATTTCAGAGCTTGAGCAGATTCGAGAGTCACAAAACTTGTTACAATGTCGTCAACATATGAACAAGTTCGCCATAGGAAAGGAACAAAAATTATCAAAAAAAAACGTGCATCAGTCACTGGAATTTTGGTGGATCTACATGTAAGAAAACTATTACTATTACAAGATATAACGATGATCAATATTCCCACAGTGCATTTATCAATACATTTATTGAGTAAGTTTCCAAAATACGTTTTCTTCGTAAAAGTAACTTCATCTGTCACAAGTCGTATTTTCAGAATTTGAAATTGTTTCAGTTTCCTTGTTAGCAAATAAAAAAAATGCGCCCCCGGGTGGGCTCGAACCACCAACCTTTCGGTTAACAGCCGAACGCGCTAGCCGATTGCGCCACGGAGGCCGATGATGGTTTTTGTTCGCATAACATTGATGGATTAAAAATGTGAATATAACTCGCAGAGAAAAGTTAATCAGAAAAATAGCCTACTTCAAGCAATGCAACATCTGTTGATATATATTTGTTTTTCACTTTTCTTCAATTTTGGTGGATATTCCTAATATAATATTCAATGTCAGGGACTTCATATAAATTCGTTTACACGATGGAGTCAACACCAGCTTATGTGTTTTTTCGGTTATTTTTTAGTCATAACCTATATAATGTTTATTATTTCTTTCCGGAATATACAAGTTTTTTTTGGACCTTCATGTTGAGGGTAGTCAGTACCAGCTCATTTTTCTTTGATATCAACTCATAAGAACACCACCAGGGGCATAGGCAGAAGGTGGTGAATCCCATCTATCACAAGAACATCTCACTCTTTGACAGTTGTCGTGTTTTCGATAGTTATTACTACCTCCGACAAATTTTATGGCCAAGTATGTATAGTCGAAGTAGCCTGTATTGTGAATAGTTAAAACTATCGGCATCTATCTCAAAAGTCAAAAAACCAACATAGAGAAATAACGCCGCTGTCAACTAGTCCACGTGGACTGAAGAATTGGCGGTTCATATTGGATGATTTTTACTAACCGAGTGTTATGATTGACTGAAGAGTCATAAAATTAAATTTGAAGTCATGTTACGGTGACGAGTAGAATGCGAGGCGTCGTGTTGCCAATGTTCAGTTCAGGAAGTGATCGCGATTTGAGTTTCGAAATTCGACATTGGTGCCGTTATAATTACTTAAAATTTTTGTTATCTGTTTTAAATGTGACGCCCTTGGACAAAAATATACCAGTGACTAAGATTCGGATGGATTTGAATATTGAAACACAGATATTATGTTTCAACCTATATAAGAATCTACATCGAGGGAAACAAACTATTACAAGCAACATCAGATTTGACCGAAGTTCTTTTCTCAACTGTACATACAGTAGTCAAAAACAAACAAACAAACAAACAAATTCATTGAAAAAAAACAATATACGACTAGTACAAAAGTAATGAGATTGCTACAACTGTAATCTTAAGGAAGAAATTGCATACTTCCGGCCATACCGTGAACCGCTGTGACAAAACTCTTCAGAATTGGATATAGAAACTAGGATCTAGATTTGAAATACTTAGAACAAATAAATAAATATTGACAAGTACAACGGCAAATTTTCTATTTGGACGAAATTTGATATGACACTCACGAAATAGCTACGAACGGGTGGACTGATAGTTCGAGAATGTGTACGCCTAACATGCTCGCAAATAAAGGATCGCGACTAATCATTGTGCATTGCGGAGGAAGTAAAGGCTGGGTTCTGAATTCTTTGAAGTTATGTGGAAAAAAACTTGAGGACTGCGTTTATGACTATCATAAGAACATGGAAGCTAATATTTTTGATCAATAGTTTGAAAACACAATGATCCCAAATTTGGAAGCGAATAGTGTAATAGTTATTGACAACGATTCCTATCATTCGTGACAGCTCATCAAAGTACCGAATAAAAATTCAAGGATAGAAAAAATACAAAGTTTTTTAATTGATATCAATTTGTATTTTGAAAATCACTATACCAGAAACCAACTACTCAAAGTTTTACAGACAAAAACATTTGAAAAAGTGTATGGCCTTGAGAATATTGCCGAAACGTATGGACACACCATGCTGAGACTTCCCCCATATGTTTGTGTTTTCAATCTCATCAAGTTGATTTGGGGAAATCATCAGGCGTAAAAATAAGTTTCCATAGAAATAGAGCTAATTAAACAAGAAATATTCAATATTACCGAAGAAGACTGGCAGAAAAGGATTAAAAAAGTAATTTAAGTTGAAAAAGACTATATGGAGATTGGAGACTTCCATATTAATGTTGCAGGTAAACTCATTATTGATTTAAATGACGAAAGTGGTAGGGAAAGAGAGAATATGATAAAGATGGATTATCAGAAGCTTTCAAAGAAACTTAGTGAAGTTTTTTTTTGAAGCGATCGATTATTTATATATGTGAGTAAGTAGTATTTCGAAGTATTTTATAATATAAAGTTTTTGTGATCCTTATATAATCTGAAATGATTATTGAATAACGAATTAGTTAGCTAGTTAGTAAGGAGGAACTGTTGGAAAGTAGGTTGCACTATTACTTGAACTATACATGTTTTCATTATCTTTCTGAATAACAAATTCACCTGTTGATATCAGTTTTTCCAATGTAGGTACAAAAAATAGCACTATAGGGTAGTTTTTCATAATTCAACCGACTCTTCATTCTTTGCTTTTTGCGAAATCTCTATGTAGGAATTGGAATTGGAGAAAACTGGTATAAAAGATTTTCATATGAATTTTTTTCAGTATTTTAGTAACTAACGACTATTTGTCTTTTGTGTGAAGGGATGTGGCAGTGGAGAATTTTCATTTGCTACAGACCGTTGGTAATATATGACTTTATACGAAATGTTCCAATGTATAATTGAATATTTTACTGAAAATTTAATGATTCTTTGACCATTTTGAGTCATTATTACCAATTTGAGCAAATTTGGATCGCCGTCGATGTTATTCAACAGTTTCTGAGCGATGCTCATGCGCCGGTATTTTGGTAAAAATTCAGCAATTTTGGAACAAACTTCGCTGCAACACGTTACATGTCCAAAATTTACAAAAAAATTGCATGGCATGGCAACATACTCATTAGTTGTTCATGTACTGCGGCGTTCGTGGCGAGCGTCGTCATTTACATCTTCTCGACCTGTGAAAAGATTCTACCACTTGCAAACATTTTACTGATTCATAGTGAGTTTTTTGAGCACTTAATCCCATTTTTCACACAAAATCTTATGCAAATTCTTCAATCTTTTTTTTAATCGCAGAAAACACGACAAAAGCTTCTAACTTTTATGTCTCTCACCAATAAACTAAACAGCTGACGAGTGTACCAACATAAAAAAATTAAAAGTTCGCTAGTTGAATGAACGT
Organism: Leptinotarsa texana; assembly: GCA_015342105.1. Lineage (NCBI taxonomy): Eukaryota > Metazoa > Arthropoda > Insecta > Coleoptera > Chrysomelidae > Leptinotarsa > Leptinotarsa texana. The sequence goes on along the minus strand of WOGN01006337.1, from coordinate 8,520 downwards.
CTTTCAAATAACTCTAGACTAGTCGCTTTGCTATGAGTGATATCAAAAATCATGGAGAAAGTCGTAAACCACCATATTCCCAAATATTTGGAATGCTTCAACATCTTGAGCAATCATCAATATAGCTTTCGGAAACAAAGATCAGCAGTCAACCTTTGTATATCACCTATATTTGGATTAACGCAATCAAGAAACATGGATAATCAAGAGCTGTTGCACTTGATATTTCTAAGGCCTTTGACCGTAATATATTGCTTTGCTGACGACAGCACACTTGTCTCGTCTTTTCATTTGGATTTAAGGACATCGGCTACGGAGGCACATCTTTACCTGTAGCAGGAGGAGGATCTAGAAGTGATTTCGAATTGGGATGAAAGTAACCAGTTTCAATTCAATGTCACAAAAAACCCAGTCATTGGTTTTCTTCAAGCGAATCGGATATAATAATGTCTGGTCAGACAATTTCGCTTTCTGCTTCTATAAGTTTGTTAGGGGTTCAAATGGACACTAATCATGTCACTGGAATTGCAAAGGCTGCTTCTCAAAAACTTGGAACACTTTTCCGAACCAGAAAACTGTAGACACCTCAGCAACTTTTGATGATTTATAAAGTTTAGATCAGACCTTCTTTGAAGTATTGTTCTCATGTATGGAGCTCTGCCTCCAAATATACCCTGAAGCTGCTGGATTCCGTCCAGAAAAGAGTCATTTGCCTGAATAGGAATTCACTTGCAACTTTGATAGTCTGGAACATTGAAGAAAGGTTGAAGATCTGTCTCTCTTTTATAGATACTTTCACGGGAGGTGTTCAAGTGACTTGGCACATTTGATTCCACCAAAAACGGTACGTGTCAGAAATACGCGACGGACTGTGGCTGCTCATCGTTTTGAGGTTCAACTCAGTACACCTCGAATTTCATTGTTCAGGAACACTTTCATCAGGAGAACTGCGTTTATGTGGAATAACATTCCTGAGAACGTTTTTCTAAATGGATTCAATCCCCAGCGATTTAAATCCAATGTGAATCGCTATTTTCGCATAGGCACCGCTCTAAGAGCGCCTTAAGGATTTTTCTGAAGTTATTGTATTTTGTTCTTTAAAAACGTATTATTGTGATTCAAATTATAATATGAAGAGCAACATTGAATACCTAATGTACTTCCGAAAATGTTTTAGGAATATAAGTTTGGGTACAGGAGAGAAATGCCACTCGTCCCTCTTGAAACACATACCGCTTCTGTAACAATGGAATCCGTAGCAGAATAATGTAAACAGTATATGTTTCCAGCGAACTCGCAATGTACCAAAGTGAAACAAAACAACTCCGCATCTATTATCTCGGTCGCCAGACTATTTTCCGAGTAAACCAGGTCGTCCCAGTTTCTCCTGCCATCAATAAAGATTAACTGGGTCGAAAACTTTTATTTTCTTTCACCTTATCCAATCGCCCTTAACCTTCGCCAAGAAAAGTCCATATAACACACCTCGTCAAATGAATTTAGGTATCAGGGAAATGGTCTGGTTGTCAATAACATATTTGTGATTCTTGTTTTCATCAAGGATGTTCAGTGTTTTTCTATCGGTGAATGATACAATCCAGAATTTCCAGATCCAGATATATAGACGAGAGATATTTTATTTTTTCATAGAACTTTAAAGTTCTCTAACATAATGGAAAATCATTTACTCATTCAGAACAAATGTTCTTAGTTTTGTATAAAGATTTTTTCCTAGTAAATGTGATGTTATTCAATATATAAACAGTTTTGATGTGAAACATCAGCCGCACGTAAAAACGATCGCTGGCGTGGCGACACATGCCATGGCGACAGGTCGCCGAAATTAAAAATAAAATACAGCGGACTATCAAGTCATCAGTTAGTTAATTATATTTTTTTATATTTTATAATTGAAGCGTGTATTAAGCTCGCATATATTTGGCCTGTCTCAAGGGTCAGTAAATATAAAATTTACCCTCTTGGTGGATTAATTTTTACATAATTTTCATAGCATATAATATTTTTAAATCAATTACAAAATATTTTTAATGTCATTCCAATGAACAATAATGAACTTCAAAGAAGTGTTTTACTTCTTTGAAGAACAAACTTGAAAAAGACTGTATTTCAAAATCAGCTGATAGCGAGTAGCGCACGAATATCTATCTTATTTGTTATCAACAATAATTTCAGAAAATTAATTAATTACTTATTTTTCCAATGTTGGTAAAATCTATATTGAAATATGTAATAATGATATTTATAATTTAAGATCTTTAGTAATATATTGCAATAACTAGATTTTGGAGTTTACTAGTATATTAAAGCCACTTTTTCATAATGAACAAAATATCAAAATATGCCAAAAAACTATTACAACTATAAAGAACACGAATACCATATTGAAAGATAAAGCGGATGCTACCAAAAAGTCAAATGTGATTTATAACATTCCTTGTAACAATTGTAATTTGGATTATGTTGGAACAACATCTAGAATTCTTAAAGATAAGTCTTCTAATTGTGTGAATAAGAGAACTGACATTGATAATCTCAGCAGTATATACAGTAACTTTCTGGAACTACACCAAAATGTAGTGATAATAATGAAAATTGTATCCATTAAAACGAAAACATTGTTGTCGAGGTTGTGATTCTATATATTTCATCATCATTTTTCCTCATCTGTTTAGTATAAATACCAGGCGCCTTTGCAAGAGACAGATTAGGGTAAAACGTCAGTCATTTCTAGGCTCCAAAAGGCAAGTAAGATTTCAAATGTAATATCAGCTAAATATTAGTTTCATGTTTGTCAGTTTCATCGCTGCTGAGAAGAAATATTTTATCGCTGTAAGCCATTTACTCCTCCGTTTTTTTGTAATGGTTGAACTCAAAATCTTCTCAGTCTTAGTCTTATTGAATAGGTGTGTTGCATAAACCTACCATAATTTGTTTCAATGGCAATTCCTGCAGCACGCAGCACACGTGACAAAGACACGAGAGACGCGACGTCGTCGTTCGGCGCCACGACACGCGAGACCGAATCAAAACGCTTCGGACGCGGCCGGGCAAAGTGCACCGACATCAAAAGAAACATCTAAAATTAAAATTAGACTTTGTTGGATTAATTTCTCGGAATTATTCTTATTAAATTCTACATCCGTTGGCGAAACTGAAAGACATGAGCGTCGGATGTGTCGCAGAGGAGTGCCGACTGAGCACTCGAATTTTATTCAACTTGCCCCAACATTTGAAGAAGCTTTACTAAATTAATCTTCATATTACACCTTCATCATTTTTTTTGGAACCTTGGAAGCTGTCTGACTTGTCCATTTCGTCCAAGTCTCCTCTTGGGCTTATTGGGTTTATTATCCCATCTTCTCATGACACCCATTCCATCAGTCTCGTCCCCTGAGCTAGTTTGTACAGGTTGGATATTCGTCATATTCTTCAGGACGTAATTTTGTACGTCCCTATATTGCGCCTGCCTCCTGTGGTTCAGGGCCTCACATTCGCATAAGATGTGTAGAGCTGTTTCTATCCCTTCGTTGCATAATCTGCAGCTGAGGTTTCCATTGTACAGCCCCATTTCATTCAGGTGTCCTATAAGCGGACAATGACCGGTTGGTAACCCTGTAATTATTCTGAGCCGATCCCTACTATATTGAAGTGGTTCTTCGGTTCTTTTCTCAGACAGTTCCCTAATGGAGGTTCTACTGTGTTTGTTGCTAGGCGCTTTTGTCCAGTACTCTGTATGCATCTTATTGGTCCATGTCCTAATCTGGTTTTATACCAATGATTTTGGTACCCCCAGAGCTGGTTCTATATGTGCAGTTGATGATCCTTGTCGCATACATCAGCTTTATCATTACCTATGAATGTCCTGGTACCCATTACAAAGTTAGTTTGTTCCTGTTTGATAGTTCATTCAGTTTTTCATGGTATTCCCAGACCAGTTTTGATGTCACCTTTGGGTTTGTTAGAGCCCCTAGTACGCTCTTCCTGTCTGCTAATATATTGATCCGCTCATTTCTTCGAGGTCTCAATTTAATGAGCCTTGCACACTGCAAGGTAGCATACACAACCGTATAGTTCTAGCGGATAATTGTAGTTTAAATTTCTATCCGCTCAGTATATTCCAGCTCCCTTTCCATGTTTAGTCTTCGATCCATCTGTATACCAGGTGTTTTTTCCAAACATGTTTTCGGGATGACTAATGGTCGTCAACTCTTCCATGGCCGAGAAGTTTGTGTTAAATATGTACTTCGGTGTCATGTGGTCCCTGCACATATTCAATATGTGCTCCTCTACATGTTCCGAAATTTCTGTTCCGTCCGATCTTTTGTAGTTCGGTGAGTTTTCCAGTCTGAATTGGTTTATCCTGGCCTTCCCCATTATCACAAAGTGTAAAGGAGGTATATTCAGGAGTGTCTCCAATACAGCTGTTGGGGTAGTTCTCATTACTTCCGTCATTCCCAAACATGCAAGTCTTTGCACCTTACCTAGTTTGTTGATAGCGGTCGCTTGCTTCATCTTTGGCCACCATACCAGAGATGCGTATGCTATCATGGATTTAATCACCATCATGTATGGCCAATATACCATGTCTGGTTTTAGCTCTCATGTTTTTCCATAGGTGCATCTGACGAACATCAGTGCTAGCACCTCTTTCCTTTTTATCCTGTCCAAGTGTTGGTTGCAGGTCAGTTTGGAATCTAGAATTACTCCCAGATAGTTAACTTCCACCCGAAATTTTAGAGGTCCGAGACCCTCTGTTATAGTCCCCTTGGTGAATGCTACTATGGTCGATTTGGATGGGCTTATGTTAAATCCTTCTTCTTCGGCCATCTTGTTATAATATTCAGGGCCTGTTGCATGCATCCCTTCGGAACATAGAGGTGGCCTGTCAGGCTTGTGCTACGTTAATTTATTCAGAATATCGCGAGCTGGGATTTCTTAAACGGTATCCAGCTCCGCGATGTGAATTAGTAATAAGCTAGTGTTCTTTTGTAGACTACAGTCGGAAAGGGGTGCTGGGTCGATTACTTTTCAACTTCACAGGAAATGATATCTGATATTACCGAGGACTACTTCACAATCTCTAGCAGTTATTAAGCATACATCAGATTGAGAATTTAAGTAAGTACCCAAAGTATAATTGAGGTTTACATCCAGTCAGTTAAATTATCATCTGGACTTGCCATTTTCTTTGATAGTCTTTAAAAACCTACGGTGGTTCAATGGATAGCTGAACCCAAGATGCCTCAAGTAAATGAATGCAGAGCACCACTATAGCAAGCAGGCATAAACCGCCAAGCAGACACAAGAAAAGATCTCAATTGTCTTGGCTGGTGTCAAATACAGGGCACTTGCTTTGACTTGGTGATGAACTAGTTCATGATGATGCATGCATTTTGGGAAAGCTAAACAAAAGCAAGCAGATGTACTACAGATGTACCAGAGGTTAGCATTGAGAGAGAATGGTCAAAAGAGGGAGAACTCCTAATCCTTTCATCTGGCATATCATTTGTCATATGAAAATCATGAAGAAGAGATGACAATCGCGTATCATACGTTGTGGGGAGAGTTCAGATAGCATATATGTTCTGGGATATCTGACAATCCTTTTTGATGAATTGAAAGAGTATTGAAGTATTTCTTATCCAGTTTTGAAATTGAATAATAAAGTTGAAATGCACTTGCTAACCAGCTCGTTTTATCTGGTACTTCCACAACGATTCCCAAATAGAAAGTATAACCACTCCTGACAACCGTAAGCTTAGATCACTGGGTTCAAGAATCGTGATTTCTGAAAAAATTTTACCCAATACTAATGACAGGCTACTGCATCTTTCCAGGCAAGTCAGTATGATCTCAAGATCACGGAGTAGCGAAACCAATAAAAAATACACAAATATTATCATAAGTGGATAAGCGAGAGGTTTTTTACCTTATATCTGCCTCTGGATACGGAATTGGTGTCAACTAATGGTACTACGACCAAATGTTATAGTTATAGTTCTGGCGACAAATAGAGGAGACGGAGAGATATAAATACATGAAATATCTTCTAAACGTCAGAATAGCAGTGGAATCGTTGAAGACACAGCTGATGGCAAACAATATGCCAAGGTCAACAAATAGAGAAACAGTACTACTTGTGTGAAACTTGGACTAGGAATTGGAAGAAGGAAAGATGATGATCTGGGAAAAAAGGTATGGAGAATGAAGAAGACGAATAAATCAAAAGTTGATGGAGATACCTGTTAGGCCCTCAATAATATCAGAAATTACAGCTGGTACCTTACCTATTCTGAGAGTGCCAAAGAACAAGAAATACATAAGGAAGAAGCAGGAAAGAAAAGGAGGAGCCGGCAAGGTAATTTCCTCAAATACTGTCAGGTGAATACATTGATTTGAGAAGTAACTTATATTATTACAATATATAAATGTTAATTTAATGGTTTTCAGTTTTATCGTTATCAATATCATCTCTGTTCGGAATGGGCGTTATAAAACTCTGTTTGACAGCCTAATCTACAATTTTTCATCAATTTATCGTTTTGAAGAAAACAATTGAACAGCTACGCATGAATATCATGCGTATTGTTGCAACAGTGTCAAAAAAATCAGTACCGAAAAGATTTTTAAGTGCAATTTAAATAAAAATCCACAAATTAAAAAAGAAACTAGAGTTGCTTGTTTATAGTATTCCTAGAGGCTTCCTGAGTAACAATATCGAACTCATTTCACCACAACATTCATCGTAACGGACGGTCATGTCGACTGTGTTTCATTTCATTTTTCTAAAATGTCGTTCACCAAAGCTCTCGACAAAGACACAAACTGACGGTTCGAGACGATATAAACATGCAATTATATTTATTCGCTTTCTAAGAATAATAATGAGCTATTTTCGCTGAGGTATTCGACTTCGGTGGAGCTCCGTCTTTCGCGTAGGCTGCGAGAGAATCGAAATATTAATTATTATGACGTTGACGACACTGTTGCAGATTTTCCTGGTCCGCGTCAACCATGTCATTTTCATTGATGATAAAATCGTTTTAGACTGTCAAAAATGGAATATCGCCATGAAATAATTCAAACACATGAATTGAAAGATGTTTCAACCTCGACTTCAATATTCTAAAACAAAACCTCAGTATTCACAATTCCATCTCTTAATATTCCAAGTTCATATACATCAAAATTGATACGATCACAGGATATAGAAATATAAAACAACCTCCAAGTACGCAAATTTGCACGGATGCGCATTAAGCATTCTGCCTCAGTACGGTGACCGGAGCAAAGTTGCAATAAATATTGAGAAAGGTCAAGATCATCAACAAGTATTAATAAATTCATTCAGTATTTATTGATCACTCTTCGAAACGGTTCCAGAGCATTTTTTAGAATGCAACACATTTCCTTTTCGTCATTCCTGCTGGGTAGCAGTATATTGTAAGTTTTTGGTGATTCTTTGAATTTCTCTCTAAACTATTCAATGTTACTTCATTCCTGAGCTTTCATTTTTTAATAATGAATATTTCATTAAGTTTTCAAATGAGTTCTTCCATTATTTAGATGAATGAACATAGAGAGAAATAACGACAAATCTTCTCGAAATAAGTAAAGCGAGTACTGAGTTACGACAAATCAAGATTAATACGTATACGTATTTTTCAAAAGCCATGCCTTTCCTCTTCCATCTTCCTGAAAAATTTCTCAATGAAAAATATCACTTCATTTCTTTATTAGTAAATATATCTGAAACCATAAAAATCTCATTGTTTTCTGGTGGTTTAAGGAATTGATGAAGACAGTGATGTGATTTAATGATTCGTTCAGTACCATTTAAATTTATCACTTCATTTCTTTAGTAGTAAATATATATGAAACCATAAAAATCTCATTTCTTTCTGGTGGTTCAAGGAATTGATGAAGACAGTGATGTGATTCAATGATTCGTTCAGTACCACTTAAATGTATTTTTAATCAGTGTAGTAAGCATGATTTTCAACACTTCAACCGGCGTATCTATGCACCAGCTTGAATATCAAGCATTCAACTCGTGTATTATTATTATTATTTGAATTAATTTTCAGAAAGACTGTTATATAATACAAATCCAAAAATCTGTTGATACATACGTCAAGCATCGCACTATTCTCTATGAACCACAAAGACTTCCTGAACAGCAGAAGAGCTATTTCAAATGGTGATCCCTAATATGATTCTGGATTGTATTTTCCCAAATTAGAAAGGTTACTGTTCATATATATCAACATCCGACATGCAACACCCTTGAAGAAACTAGACAACCGTGTAAGCGAAACGTCAGGAAGAAATTTCAAAGTACGACAACCCTCAAACCCCACAAAAGATACTGATACAGTAGACCAGGGGTCTCCAAACTACGTCCCGCGGGCCAAATCCGGCCCGCCAGTGTCATCAATCCGGCCCGCGACAGCCAATGATTTACTGTCATCAATCTGGCCCTCGACAGCCAATGATTAC
>WOGN01006336.1:0-12510 GCA_015342105.1 Leptinotarsa texana | reverse complement strand
AAAATAACTATGTGTTTTTTTAAATTTATTTTTGTTTTTATAAACACCTAGACTCTAGAAAATCTATTCATTATTTTATGTTGATGTTTCAGATGTTTCCCTTTATTTATAATTCATTTTGGTTTACGAAAGAGTTTAGCTTTTTTTTAGAAATGAGCCCTTTATTATTTGTTTACTTTAAACTTTCACGAAGTACACTGAAACATTCACCAAGGGCACTGTTGAATTTCAGTTAGTTGATAACCTGTTTGATAATTCTTAATGTAAACAAAACCCAAAATATCATAAATGATCAAAAAATGTATCATTTACTAGAAGGTTACAAATTTTTATAGTCTCTTATCTGTGGAACATTCAAAAGGAACTACATCTCCATAAAATCGTTTAAGAAACTTTGCACTAAAAATTGTACAATCACCATCAGTAGGTAAATATAAATTTCAAACCTATCTTTGTCTTGTGAAATATTTGTGAACTTCAATTGGAAATAATACACTGAACTTCCACCGTAACACTCCTATATTTCAGTAATATAACAGCAACTAACTAAATGTACTCTATAGAGGAACAAAATACTAATATTCGAATTATCATTCCCAATTTACTAGCAATACCTTACATAACTTGTGACTACTCAAACTATCAAACGAAACAATGTGTCATTGGAAAATATCATCGAATCTCTGTCCACAGCCATCATTTGTTTTCATCAAAGCCGTCGGGTAGTGCCAGTTCACATTTTTGTAAATGGGCATTTATTTTATAGGCGTCTTGAGACATAACATTACCGTGTTAGGAATCACACGTTAGAAGGTAAGACCTCGTTAGTCCTTAGCTCGCACAAGGCTCTCAACTTCTGAGAGTTGTCGTTCGTATGGGGCGACAGCTGATTAACGGAAAAACAGATTTAAACAGATTTAAACAGATAACAATAAACTGATTCCTTTATACTATTTGAAATTATGTAATGTCCCAAAGTTCCAATTCAATCAGTAGACAGTTTTATATGGTTTTCGGCCACACCTTGAAATCAGACTGCTCCAAATTGTCAAGTTCAAGTGTCTCGAATTCATTATATATACCATTTATGTATTACGTTCTATATCAATTACGCTTGTGTATTACGTCGAAATGCGGAACGATTTACATATCAGGATGTTTATGCCATTCTGGTCCAATGGTTCAGTACATTTTGGCACAAACACTGGCTTATTTATTTGAACTTGACCGGTATTACGAGTTGTTGGGAATTTATTTATGGTCTGAAGTACGATGTGGTTGGATTTTTGCATCTTTTTGTTTTGACGTTCATAAATATGAATAGTAAATTATTCACCTATATCTTTCGTCGCTAAATATGAATTTACTGAATGTAAATAAGGAGGAACCTCTTATTGATAAAGTTTTTGTTATTAAAACGGAAACCGTTTATAATATAAAATACAGTCACAACACAATTGGAAATAATATTATAGGCAGGACCTTTGAGGTGGCTGAATTTTACCCTGAACATTTTTATATTTTTTTTGTTCATAAACTTAGAATTATCACTACGATAGCAAGTAGGTCAATTTTTGATAAAAATCGTGTTAGCTACGTACTATTTTCTGTATAACGGTTTTTGATGACCTTTCAAAAGAAGAATCACTTGACGCATAAATCCTTCAAAATGTAAAGGTTTTTATTTCACCTCGCTGAGGGGTGGAAGTGATAAGGTTGAAAATATGCGCAAAAGGTCCGAACAGAAAGTCATGAATAAATAAATATTTTTTGAGAAAAATTAATATTCCACTTATTTTTTTGAATAGATAGCTTACACTTTTTTCTACGAAATATTACGTTTGCTTGTGACTAATAATAATGACCTTTGATTAATTTTACTCACGCAAATGTATTTTCACAACTATCGATTTTGATGAGTGATTATATCAAAAGGTAAATATATCTCGAGCTAAAGACAACACAACAAATGCTATCCTGATCTTTAAAGTGAAGAGGTGACTTCTGTAGAAAAATAAAGGATCTTTGTTGCTGTTTGTTGTGATAGTTCTAGAGATATAAAAAAGTTTTACTGAGGGTATTTTACTCCAGATTCCGTTAGGGATGTAGGGATAATTTTTAATAAAAATTATAAAAATTTTGTTAATGTAATGAATCGTGAAAGTATAAAACAACAATAAAAATTAATTGGCGCTCCGGGGCGAGTTTCTTAATTCCAGTGGCGCATTTGCTTTTTCAGCTGCAGGTAAACCCGGAAAAACCTGCAGCACCTCGTCATCTGAAGATATTGATCTGCCAATGTACTAATAAATATTAGTTTTGTTTACCATTTGTTTTTTTGTTTGTTTCAGAGGACGGTCAGACCCCCTATAAAGGAAGTGGACAAATACCCAAAGTCCGCTTTGGTGGTCGCAGCATTAGGATTTTCACTTTCTTCCTACAGTCTCAAGAAACTGATAGAAAGCAAACAAGCGATGAAGTAGTCTTTTTTTGAAGACGATTTATAAAAAGTGTCAGTCTTTTTTACTGACTAGAGGATCTCGACTTACGTGAAATGTTCATTATGTGCAACTTTAACCAAATTCCTATATTTGCGTATAAAAAATATTATTTCAAATTCATTTTTACTATCAACTTATTCGATATTGTCAATAGCTAGATGTAAGTAATAAATAAATTTGTGAGTTTTTGTCTTCTAATTATCAATTTTATTGTCATATCTTAATGATTGGGTGATTCAACAATTTTATATAGATGTAATGGTTGGGAAAGGATCCACTCTCAACCCTGTTGAGACATATTATTATTGCTTAGAAAAAAACCTTTTTCGGTTTCTGTTTCTCCAGTAGCAGAAAAGAAGGAAGGAAAAACCTAACATCGATCAAACTAACAGTTTGATCTTTCTAACCTATCGTTTGTTGAAGTGAGCAAAAAGTTTCGAGGACTACTTTCACTTTCAAAAATTCGAGCAAAGTGGGTATGTGAAGTTTGACCAGTAAAAAGGTCCTATTCAGGTCATTAAATATTAATTAATTATTGAATTTCTATTGTTACATTTACTATCTAGTTGAAAAATATGAGATGATTTACCTGTTTGTGAAAGCCAGAGTAGTTGAGGATATGAAATGAAAAAAAACCTTTTCTATTTTCATATGATCCAAGTATATTTCATTATAAAACATGGTTTATTATATTATCTTATGGATGGCAAAGAAATATTTCACACTGAAAGATTTTCTTACTTTATTATAAAATATGTAGAGCAATAACATAGTTACAAGTATATTAGTAACACATTTTATCAATTACAATTCCAAAAAAGGTGTACTATGTACATATTGGGATTGGGCAAACTATATAACAAATAACCTATAAGTTATTGTGGATAACGAAGGAGAATAGAAAGATTTGTATTTTTTTTTAATTCTCGAAATGTGAACTTTCAACGTGAATATGTAATTTTTTCTTCTATAGAATTGTTTCAATGAGTATCAAATCGAGGTTAGTTTGAACACAAAACTTGATTAAGTGAATATATATTTAAAAAGTGAATGGACAACTTTTCTCGCGAGAATTTATCAAAGATTGATTGCAGTAAATATATTCACACTTCAGTGCAATTTTTGAAGCCTTACAAGACGATTTTTAGTCTTCTACAAACCACCAATTTTAATTTTTTATTAGCTGACGTTGTAAAGTTATCAAAAGAATGTATTGGCTTTATATCACATGAGCATTTGACTATGAGAAAGCTCTGTTCAGCTCTGTGCAGCTGCCTTCCGTTCGGCAGTCCATTCAGTCGAGGAGTCGGCGAGTTTTTGAAGCTGCGGAAATCCGTTAGTTAGGGAAGCTATAGACCATGCTGTAGGGTAAAGGAGCTGGACTCCATTCCGATTGAACTAAAGGCGTTGGTCAGTTTTTATTTTGAGGCAAAATATAAATCGTTCTACAAAAGTGGCATTGAAATGTTAGAGTGGCGCTGGAATGATTGTGAGAAGTAATTATATAACACCTACTCCCATTCACGCCGGTTGAAGGCCGGGGTGGACCGGATGTCCACGTGGGAGTAGGATCGCAACAATAAATCATTTATGATGAAGATGATGATAGTTTTACACATGTCCGCCGACAAATAACGTAAATTTTAGGATAAATAAAAAAGGGGTGCAGTATTGCGTAAAGTAAGACCTTTGTACCCCCTCGAATAGACATGGCTTACTGCGCCTGAAGAAGCAAAAGAGAGAGAGAGAACGAACGTGTTTTCTTTCTTAAGCCCGGTTCTTTTCAGTGCATGTTACTCGAGGTAACTTTACATTCACCTTTGGAAAGAAACAGTGTTCACAAAACAAAGAGAGAAAGATCATTTAACTCCTACGTTATCCACAAATAAACTTTTCAACATATAGAATTTAAAAACGATTCATTGTGTTAGTAAAATATCTCTTAGAAAAAGAAATTATTCACTACTTTCTGCGGTCAGAGATATACTTTAGGATAGAAACTGTCACTATAAAATGCCATATACCACCAGCTGAGTATTAATAGTGGTCGTGTGTTCAGATTGTTCATTAGAAAAAAGTGTTCAATAGAAGAAGCAAATAAAGAAAATTTAAGAATAAAGTTTTCAAAACATACAATAATAGAAAATTTTCTTTGAAGATTCCTGCACTGACGCCTGTCCGATATAATCCAACGACTTTTGTGGTATCAGCCAGGGGAGTAGTTGTTATCTGATAGGCGTCAGTCCATTCAACCTACTGACTTGAACGTTTAAAGTTCATTTCTGTAGATTTGTTTACTGCCAGTCTTCAAGCATAGCCCACTGACTAATAAGAAAATTCCAATTTTAACAACAAAACATTTTATGTACACCACAACCTGAGACACTGATATACACTTTTTATAGAAAATATATTCCATTGGTTCTCCGTAAACCGGATGAAGACTATTCAGAATATCTTGAAATATATCTCAACTGCTCATAGAGCTTCCTTGGTCACGAATCCGTAGGATGTATACGATCCTGGAGGATGGTACAAACCATCATCCACAACCGTAGGGACACACGTTTGTTTCTTCTTTACTGGTTTTCTGGAACTGTGACAGCAAAGAGCATTTCGAAATTCTGAAGCCATATCCGAACACAAGGAAGCCTGTAACATATACAAAAATGGTTATTTTTTAATGTTATCAGATGTGAAATGAACGTAACGATCCATTTTTTTTAATCAAAACTGGTTTTATTTGTAATTAAAATTATACAGATTCTACCCCAAACACATACCTGTCAAGAGGAAGAATAATATTCCTCTTGACGATGGTCACTTGGTGATTGAAACACGTGTCCAGGTGTTGAAAATGACGGTTTGGTGTTGGGATAAAACCCAAGTAGTATTCATAGTCCGGTCAAATTAAACCAAAAAATAAGAGTAAAGCTACCTAAATACACATCAAGCTGAAAATCAGTAAGATTGTCTGAAATATGATTAAAAATAAAATTTGAAAGTTCCTCATCTTTCCCCTGTAAGGACAAAAAATATTCAAGGTTAAAATATATATTAAAATATATGTTAAAATCTTTTTCTATCGGCCATTGCAATTTACACTTATAATAGAAAATATACATAAGTTATAACTATAAGATTATTAGGTAAAATAAAACCCAGTCCTTTAATTCATTAGAATCAGTCCAAACTTTACTTCTACCTGCGCCGGAAAAACTGCCGAACAAAATTTTTTGCAACTGCAAAAAGGGGTACAGTGCTGAATGTGGTTGCAAAAAAGCCGGACTGTTTTGTTCTCTGGCATGGTACATATTGTCAAGGCCGGTCGTGCTCTAATGTTGAATCACCAACAGTGGAGGCGTTTGATTCCAATGAGGCGACATGCGATACATCGCTATTGACGCAATTTAGATGTACTCAGGATGAAGATGAAGAATAACAAGAACAAGAAGAAGAAGAACAAGACAAGAACAAGAAGATCAAGAAGAAGAATTTGAAAGTTACGACTTGGACGATTAAATTTCACAACCTTTTTTTTTAACTTGAATTGCTTTTATCTTTTCAATCACCGCTAATATCCATTATTTTGCAATAGTTTCAAATTAAAATCCAAAATTAAAACAACTGACCCGTGAAATAGGCCTACTGGGGGAACTTTAAAAAAACGTGCTAGTACACTACCTCATAGGTGGCGTGGAAACGTGTGCATATTATGACTATTATAACTTTTACAATTTTTTAAATCGTTATATCTCAAAAACAGTGGCACGTAGGAGAAAAGTATTCAAGCATTTTTTGTAGATACTTTTATGTTATACAATTTTTGTCTGGAACATTTTTAAGATAAAACTTACCGTTTTGCTGAAAATCGCGAAAAACTCATTTTTTTGACCTTTGACCTTCATTAAAATGTTTTCCATACAGGGGAAAGATGGGGAACTTTTAAATTTTATTTTTAATCATATTTTAAACAATCTTACTGATTTTCATCTTCGTGGGAATTTAGGTAGCTTCGAATGTCTAAATTGACCGGACTAATAAGCTGCAAGTCGACCACAAAAATGTGGTTGGCTCAACCGCGAAGTGCAGTCAACGCGAACACAAAGTTGTGGTTGCCTCAACTGCAAATATGTGGTCCGTGTACGGCCGGAATTTATTTGAATAGTTCCCAATCAGGCATTATAGTTCGAGGAAACTTTTATACCATTACGAAGACAACCAGAATTTGCATGCTTTTGAGTTTGTTGATGAGTAAAACTGACTTACCTCCTACTTTATCCAAATTTCAAAGAGAGCAGAAATAATACATAAAGTAAACTTAGATAGTTTTCTATAGTAATGTTATAAATGAAGTAATAAATTTTATAGACTTCATAAGTCACATTAACTGTATTGATTGAGTCATCTTTTGTGTAAGATAATTTTTGGCTTATTGATTGTGACAATGAACTGATTTGTATAATATTGTCGACGAATTTTTTTGAAAATGAATATCTGAAGAATTCAGTAGAAGTACGAAATATCCATTGTGATACTAGAACTATGATATGATGAAAGTTGACTTTTGACAACGTTCTAAAATAAGGTCGGCGTGGTTGAGGTTGTATGTGCAGTAGCTTGGTACGAAAGCGTTGAAGGGCCACACAAAAATGTTTTTTTTCGTTTGTATAATTCTGACTTTCATCTCAGAATTCTGAGTTGCAAGTCGGAATTCTGACTTTTATCTCAGAATTCTAACTTGTATCTCAGAATTCTGAGATACAAGTCAGAATTCTGAGATGAAAGTCAGAATTATACAAATCGAAAAAAAAATTTTTGTATGGCCCTTCAACGCTTTCGTAGCTTGGTTTATGAAATTGTGAAAAAATTTAGCTATAAGGTGTCTGCTTCCTTGTAGCATCGCTGGATATGAGAATAACAGGATCACCAAAGAATCTAACAGTTAGTCTACAGAGGGGATAGACGTCAACTGAATGACGATTTGAAGGATTTGAGTACTTGAAATTAAGATAAATTCTGCTAGAATTTTTGTATCATCAAACTAAGATCAGGTAAGTCGAAGAAGTTTCTAATTTATTTTTCAATTTTGGAGGTGAGTTCTTCAAGTGGAAATGTTTGAAATGGAAGCAACAACCTCGAGGGAAGGTAAATGACTGATTTTTTTTGTCAGAATGAAATTCAACACAGATAAAAGATATAATATATGAAGAGGGAATAATTTATTAGGTTGGCTGAATAGTTCATAGGTTAACACACAGATGGCGCTACTGGTATTGACACGTGTACAAATTTCACAGCTGTTGGGCTACTAGCTTTTGGGATAGAATATTTTCAGTTATACAACTTTTGTTAGTTTCAGAAAAATGGACGAAAAGGATTTTTTTCTACGAATGCTATACAATATGCCACTTCTCTCATCGTTTTCATACGTTCAAAACGAAACATTTCTCATGCAGTGAGAAATATCCGCCATTGTGGAATTGACCACCGTGGTAGTACGCCTGACTCACGATCGGAAGGCCGTGGGTTCGATTCCCGCCTCGACCAGATATTTTTCTCCAGAGAATTTATCTGGATGAAGCTGAAATGATTTTGCAACCGTGTTAGGAATCACACCTTAAAAGGTAAGACCTCGTTAGTCCTTAGTTCCCACAAGTTTCTCAACTTCTTAGAGTTATTGTTCGTATGGGGGCGACATCTGATCAACGGACAAACAGATTTTAAACAGATTACAGTGAGAAATAATTTCTTACTGTTACCACGATAACCCAAGTCACTCATGAAATGTTATATGTCAGATTGATATGACACGTTCTCCATGTTGACAACGCTACGCCGACGATTCGATTGCAATATTTTAGTAGCCCATTGTCGGCGTTTCCATAACAATAAAACCGAAGCACTGCATAATTATTACTGTCAACTTAGCCAACGAAAATAGTTTTATTGTTGATTGTTATAATATAAAGAGTTCATATTTATTAAATATTGAATATAATGTAATACGAAGATTTAGAGTTGGAAAATTCACCTCTAGAAATAGACATTTGCAATAATTTGCTACCAAGTACATCAAGAAAAAAATATGAAATCGCTTACAGAAAATTTATGGACTAGAAAATGAAAACCAAGGTAGACTCTTGTTCCAAAAATACCTTGTTAGTTTATTTTGAAGAGTTGCCAAGAAGATTGAAATCATCAACATTATGGTCTCAATACTCAATGTTGAGAAGTACCTTAATTATTAAAAACTGTGTTGATATATCAAAATACGTAAAACTACGTACATTTTTAAAACGCAAATCTATAAAATATGCTCCAAAATAGTCAAAATCATTAACTTCTGAAGAAATTCAACAATTTTTAAAAGATGCATCTGATAAAAAGTATTTGTTTGGTTTTGTTTGTTTCAGGCTGCTATTGGTCTTGCAGGTACATGCCGTTGTGATGAACTTAAAGATCTGGAAGATCTTAATTCAGCCCTTTTAATAAAATTACCCGATACTAAAACCAAGGTTCCTAGAAATATCACGGTCACAGCAGAATTCTACCAAATTTACAAAAATATGTGAAGCTTCGACTATGCACAAATGAAACACGTTTTTTTTTAAATTACAAAAATAGCAAATGTACGAAACAGCCTGTGGGGATAAATAAATTCGGCACCACGGCGAAAGAAATAGAGAAATTTTTGCAATTACCGAACCCTGAATTATATACTGGCCACTGTTTCCGAAGGTCCTCTGCGACTATTTTAGTTAATGCAGGGGCAGATCCATGAGGTTGGAAATTCAGCAATGCTGCTGAATCTTATATCGACAACTCCATAGCTAACAAAATGAAAATTTCAAAAAGTATAGTAGAATTCATTCAGCCTCCAGCGCCATTAGAACCTGAACCTTACAATGCTGTGGAAGCTCAGTACGTTTCCCCATCAACTTCAACTTCGACCGCAGCTAATATTTCAATAAACGAAAATATGTTGAAACAAAACGGCCTGTTAATAACTATTTTAAATAAAATATAAAAATTAGTTAATGACATACAAGTATTCACATAGATGTATTTTAATTTTCAATACTTGAAAACAATGCAACCGTAGAAGAAGTACAGTGTACAATTCGTGACAAAATGACATATTTCTAACTCGCTTCTGTGCTCATGAGAAATACATTTCTTTTCTCACTTGTACACTATACTATCGCTTGATTTTTGGTGAAAAATACTGTTGTGAAGTGATTTGCTGAATTATAAACGAAGTGAAATCAGCACCGAGGACGAAGCACGCAGTGAACGCCCCATACCGATGAAAACATAAAAAAGTTCTCAAAATAATTTTGGATGATGGCAAAGTGAAGTTGATCGAGGTAATTAAGTCTCTGAAGACATCAAAGGAATGTGTTAGAGATATCGTGCATTGATATTTGGATGTGTGAAAGTTCTGTTTGAAGAGGGTGCCACGCGTGCTCACAATCTACCAAAAACGATGATGAATTGATGATTTTGAGCACTGCGTCGAAATGCAACAATGGATGATACATGACTTCATCGTTTGACACCAGTATCAAAACGATCGTCATCTGAATAGACTGCATGTGGTGCAAAATCGGCCAACAAGGTTATATTATCAGTATTTTCGGATGTGCTTGGTATAATACTCATCGACTATCTTGAGAAGGTAAAAACCATCAACAGCAACTATTACATAGCGTTATTGGAGAGTTTAAAGTACGAAATACCATGAATATGTCCCCATTTGATAAAAAAGAAAATCCTGTTTCATCAACACAATGCACTGTGTCTCAAATCAATGAAAACTATTGCAAAATTGCATCAATTAGGCTTCGAATTGCTTCCGCATCCACCGTATTCTCCAGATCTGGCTCCCAATGACTTTTTCCTGTTCTAAGACCTCAAGAGAATGCTTGCTGGAAGGAAATTCAGATCCGATGGAGATGTGATTGTCTAACCAGAGGCATATTTCAAGGCTAAAGACAAATGTAAAAAGGGTATCGAAAAATTGTATGTGAATAAAAAATGTTTAAAATATATTTCTTCCTACGAAAGACAACCCTCAGAAGGCGAAACTGGTGCAATTCCTAACACGAGACTACTACAGTCGTTGTATTGCCTTAATGGCAACTAGACTGAATAATAAAATCAAATTTATTACAAAAACCTTTTTTATGCTAGCCTATGAACTTTTCATCCCACATGTCTTGTGTGTTATAGTCATAATTTATATTACTTTACATCATATCTCAATTCATAATCATCAGGCATGCTTATTATATGTACACTTTTAAACGTTTGAACTAGCTAAGTACCAGAGTTACGTGAAAATTATTAGTAATTTTCCCACCTCATTTTTATTTTACTTCCTTAAGTTGATTTATCTGAAGACAAAAAAAGTTGAATTTGAACTTTTTGAATTATTGAAAAAATGTATTTCAATGGTTTCAAACCATAAATCTGATGAATTATCAATAATAATAACCACATATCTCTAACATGTTTATTCTAGTTATTATATTGTATTCCTGTAGCCTGGTAGCCGTCACTTTTGATTTAAATGTTTTTTTCATAACATATACAATACTATCAATTATTTTTTCATTCATTGCTTCGCTTCATAGTTCTGAATGAATAAAAAAATCACATATTCATTTTATTTTGATTTTTTACTGACATTTTCTGCTTTTGATAAAAACTGATATAACATGCTAACAGGAATACATATGTCGGATCAATTCTCTCAACTAATTATTTGAGCCTATAGTTTTCAGGTGGATCTCGTTGAAGAATGACACGAAAAAACTCATGGGAAGGGGCCAACACATGTTGACAAAAAAAAATGAAATTATTCATTGCAGGAAATGTTATTAGGCCGACAAAAACTATGAGAGCTTTATTGATCTAAAATGACTCTCCCACTATTTAGACATGCTTTCTCTGTCGTAAATATTTGATGATGATCTGTTTAAGAGAAAAATATGTTCAAAATCTGTTTTTCCTTTAACCAGCTGTCGCATCCCAACGAACAACAACCCTCAGAAGTCGAAACTTGTGCGAGCTAAGGACCAACGAGGTCTTACCTTTTAACGTTACACGGGTTGGCCGATAGCAGGTGAAAATCGATCGTTCAGCCTGGGGTTTGAACCACCGACCATCACGGCAGTCAATTCGAGTGAACAAAGCACCCACGTCGAACCGCTTGGCTACAGACCGACCTCAGATGGTTATATTTTATAGAAAATCCTCTGAAGTTTCAGTTCATATGTTTTGACTTTTGATGCACTTTCAATCTTGGAAAATGCGATGGAATTGGCGGATACTTGATGTAAATCTTCATTGTGACCTTCATTGTTAAATTTTCACTGATCAGTTTACAAAACCGTTATATGGGATTTGTTGTACAATAACTTCCTCAGGCAGTATGAACACGCCATTAACATTTTTTTGACGAATAACTGGACAAATGATAACTCTAAACAACTACACTCTCTTTGGAATATTAGTAGTTGAAATTTATGAACTTCTTTCGTCAACTAGAAATTGGAAATATGCTCCTTTGAAATCCAAAATAACAGGAACTTCACTGACTTTTAATGAAATGTGTACTATTGGTTTCCTTGTTTAGTGGTGAAATAACCCATATTCATCGCTGATTTAGGTATGTTGTTGCCTGGAACGTGACAGAGGGTATGTTGGTAATTACATATTATCCAGGGTTTTTTGAAGCTCTAGTGTCAATTGTGTTATTCGAGTGAGCAAAAGCTAACATTCATTTACATTTACGTTTCATTATTTCAGTCTATTTTTTTATTAGCTGGTATGCACCAGCTTTTATCCGGTGATTCTTATTTACAACTTCTTGAAGAGGCAATACAACCTCGTATAGTTGAAATAATTGAACAGGATCCAAGATGTCGAAATGAATTTATCAATTTTCAAAAAGAAGGACAATGGACTGGCAGAAGAGGTCCAATTGAATGGCCAGCACGAT
>WOGN01006335.1:0-12510 GCA_015342105.1 Leptinotarsa texana | reverse complement strand
GTCCGTTCAGTCTGACCAAGATACTTCTTGTCACAGCTCTGACAGCTCGTATATATTTCGGAGTTTTCATTTTTCACCATCTTGTCTTTAAGGCTACCTAACATTTGTTGAACTGCGAAAGGAGTTTTGAAAGCTACTTTTATATGTAGCTTTCAAAAAACGAACTAACCCGTTAGTGTGTCTTGGCTCATAAGGAATAGCAATAAACTTTGAATCAGTGTCTGTTTCAAAGATCAAATACTTACATAGATGATCAGTAAATGGAAGTTTCCTAGTCAACTTATCAATTATTTTTGAATGATATCCATTGCCTTCAGCTATGAAAAAGGATGATATTTCAAACACCACCACCAGTCGATTAAACTGGAAAGAGTTTTTCTTGTAATTTTTACAAATATTTCTGTGATTACTTTTCAATTTTTTGAGTTAAGTGGTGGCCGTAATAGTGAACGGACGTGCTGATAACGTCCGCCCACAAAGAAGGTACGCAGATGCCATGTGCTATCGTGAGGCTCCGTTCTGTGTTGTGCTAGTCCATTATTACTGAAGAATGTGAGTGTCTTTAAAAAAAAGTTGTGAATAAAGGGATCCCTTCATTCACGCCGGTATCCAGGCCGGGGTGGATTGGATAATTACGTAAAGGGGGCTGTATATGTGAAAAAAACACAAGCAGGAGACGACTTCATAAAAATTCAAATTGTATTTATAATGAAAAAAAAAATGGGTGGCAGCATTGCTTCGTGCAAGAACACTGCGCCCCCCGAAGAAGCTCCTGACAACCAACAGGAGGAGCATTGGTCATATGCGCCTGAAGATAGGAAGCAACGACCATCCAAAATAAAGAGAGAGAGAACTTTTCAATTCTTAATAAAGTACACTTTGCCCTCTATGTATCTTTTTCATGTTACCATAGATTCAACATATATTGATGGTGCTACCTTCCAGAACAACTGCTTCAGCCTGTCATATATATCTACCCACTATTATAATCCGCGGTTTGTAATTATATAATCACACGTGCCTATTTCTCGTAACTACAATTGAAGATTAGATAACGGAAGAGAAAAAAAGCAAAGCTCCGCTTGAAAATTCTATAAATAGTGTTATGTCATTACTTATGCAGAACGTTTTAATTTTAGCAACTGGAAGTCGCGTGTATCTGTGTCTGTGTTTTGTCTAAAGCGAACAACTGAACTGTTCTTACCGGCCATTTTAAAATCAACTTCATGCTCATCATATTCGGATCATCTCACCTAGATTGCGTGAGCCATCTTGCATTTTGGCGAAGAAATAATAAAAGATTTGTTGCGTGTTTTGGAAACTATCAGTTTGAGATATGTATAGCTATTTTACTTATGTAATGCGTAATCAAAGCTGCATGTGAAATCTTGACGTATCTTGACAATCTCGATATACGTTTTGTGTGAATCGGTGTTTGTTCTTGTTATTTCACTTCAAACTAATAATGGCCATAGCTCTTATTTTCAGTAACTTTTTTTTCAAAATGGCGAAAAGTTTCAATTCCAAGTCATGACTCAGATGAGTGAAGCTGAGGTTTTCAACACTATCAATTCCACTACCAGAAGCAAATATTAGAAATTATCATCTAAGTTTATTTATGTAGACTAGAGTTAGATAAAATATGCATTCCTCGGAATGAATATTATGGTGTTTTCTCTGCCATCTGGAGAACGATGTTGATTATCTACATTGTTCTATTAGTGGAGAACTTGCTACACTTTTTATTATTAGTTTTTATCACTTGTAGAATTTATAAGCGGACACTACAACCGTTCACGACGGATTCTCAGAGTCGAGTCTTTTTCTGAAACTGTTTTCTGTACAAACAAGTGATTTTATAATAGTTATTTTACATTAACCACATAATATTTAGAAAAAATCTAACTTTTTATCGTATATTCTTCGTTTTCAAAAAGTATCATCTTGATCTTTAAATAATACAATCCTGATATAGCAATTTATTAAACAAAAATTATTCACCATTTTTTACAATTTTATTATATACATATTATATGCTAGTTAAATCTCCTAATTCTTTCAATATCCCGTTTGATTTTTCCAAAGTGAAGGTTTTGTACCCAGAATTATTTTCTGCAATGAATCAAGCTACGGGTAAATTACACGAATTTACAGTTTGTGCTATATATTTTCATCGAAGTCATATAATCGCAAGATTTATTGAACATTTTGTTTGTAGTATCAAGCCACATGAAATATGTATTATTATTTAAGATTCCTTTCAAACTCATAATTAAAGGCAGTGTTATATAGTTTTATTTTATGGAATCAGTATGTTGCAATTGTGATAGGTATTATACAGATTTTCAATATTCGACTGAATTAGTAGAACATGGAATCTCCTATATTATTAAAAAAGAAACGAATACTTCAAGTTCATGTTGTGGTTCAACATAAAATATATTGATATGTAATCTTATCTAGTGTTTTCAAGAGATTTTGACACTTTCCTGGTGGCCGTTCTTAATTATAACATTTGATAAATAATAAGTCATTCTTATCTTTTATCAATTATTTTCATTGGTTCATTTCACAGATTACTGTGTAATGACAACTTTTCATAATGAGGAACTACTTACTTAAAATTTAACGTAGCTCGACAGTCAAAAACGTATCTGGTTCGAGTTCTCTAGAGTGACATTACATAGAAAGATTCCAACATGTATATAAGATTTTTATATAGTTCGAGATGTATACAACTGAACCTTTAAGTTCGAGGCTTACTTCTGACATACTTTGCTCTCAGAGAAATCAAGCGGGCTAAGACTCTTGCACACTTTCAGTTGCGTATCAATAGAAATGTGGATGTTTCTTCCTGAATAGAATCCAGCGGATTCAGGTATAATTATGTTAACTGTGGCCTTGCTCGTTTCTTTTCAAATAAATTATCTTGTTGATCGATTTTATCAGTATCTTTATCATTCAAGATGTGTTACTGCACTCTCAAATCGTAATGAAAGTTAACCTCATTCGGTTACGTTACGGAACCCACTAATCGTAACGTAACATTTACGCGATCATGTTACGTGTAATTTGTTACAAACTTATTTGAAATTGTTCCAATTATTTGTTGTACTGTTTTCTGTCAATTTTCTCTCAACCTCTCATATTTTCGATAGAAGAGCTGGTAGAACATACCGAATGGATGCAACTTCTGTTATTTGTGAAGGTAAGCCAGTCATGTTACCTTGCAGTTAATTTTATTGGGAAGAGACGATAGTTTTTCTTTAAATGACATTCAAATCATTACTGCCATTGTTATCAAGTTCTGTTTGCTTCCTCAACTTTTGAAGGCAATTTTTCTGAAAGTACTGATCAATAGATAAAGAATTATGACACCTTTAGAAAGAGGTTTGAAATCTCTCTAAAACGATAAGCCACTTGACCCTCCTCGCATTGGAGATTTTGAGGATGACATCTATTTCTAGTAGAGATTGGGAATTGAACCACGAGAGATGAAAATATCTCTTGAAAGTGTCCCCACTTGAAAGTGTCCCCTTTGAAAGTGCAATACTTTCCCTTCGATTGTGCATATCGTTTTCTGAACATTTTCAAAGTTTCATATTGTAAATGTACAATGATGTGGGTGCCGCCAAAACTCAAAAATTATCGAGGGAGTTATATGGTGTTGTAACCCTCTAGATCCAGGAAGATTATCATTTCTACCTGAAGGGCGTACTTTTGAAGAAACCAGGACAGAAGTTTCGTCCTCTGGAAATGTCTACATTCAAAAACATTCAAGACTGTTCCACAACATTCCGGAACTTCTCAGAAGAGTTTGGAATGTTAAAGAGAAGAAAATCTAGGTTAGTAGACCGTGGTCCTATTCTTATATCTTGGAATGTTGTGGAATACTTTGGAACTGAGAACAATCCCAACAATTGTGTTGGTCGTAGTATTTACACATGAAAATTACCTGTTTCGAGACGCTCTTCAACTTCTACATAGTGCTTGCCTTTATATTCAGTACAAAATATTGACTTCATGAGTTCACCAGCTGCTATCTACAAATCAAATTCTGCCGAATAACTCGGCGGTATTTACTGCTAGCAGCAATTGAAAATTGAATTTTTTCTTCACGTCAATTAATATCAAACGAAGACCACCGGGCAACTAGTGTGAGAAGCATTAAACATCAATTAGTCATGTAACAGCCTAGTACTGCAGTATCACATTGCCATTAAAGCGCGAGATAATTATTCTTAAAATGTGACAGTAAAAAGGAAACAATTAAACACATTAAAGAGGGCATTACCCCTCTATATTACGCAAAATCATTACTCGCTGTAATGAATTGGAGAAAAAATAAACCGACTCGAATGTTTTGAGTTAAAATTGTAAGCTTGCCAAATATTTTTTAATGTCATGGGTATGGTTACATGATAAGTCAAGTCTACTGGAATCGGTGGAATGCTTTTTCGATGATCGTATCTATTGGCTCTATTCATTAGTATTTAAAGCATTTCCGCCTTTTTTATGTACGTGTCTGGCAACATCTTGATGATTATTGATAATTTTGTTCATCGAAATTTTGTCTGGGAACTGTAAATCCCGTATCCAAAGTAACACAAAATGTGACTCATGTGATTGATTTTATATCTTGAGAAGCCACCAAGGCTTTGTTCCTCGGAATTTTGATGCTGTTTCGGTTGTTTTTAGTAAAGAGAGAGATCACCGATTAACAGCTTGAGACAGTGCAGAGACGAATTCGAAGAAAAAACGAAACGACTTCGAGGGGAAACGCTGTATTTGCCTTGACTATTAGTAATATACACATAAATCATAATTCATGTGTGTCAATCTTGGCAATTCACAAGACGATTGCAACAAATGACATAAACTTCCGTAAAACTTTCAAATAGTATATATTTTTCACTGCAAGAATGCACTGCACGGAGTGCGATACACTTCGTTCTCATGTGTTCCACAAAAAATGTGAATGCCTCAAGTCGGGTGACCGAGGAGGCCATTCAGCTGCACTCCTTTGTTCTAAACAGAAATTTCAAAACCTGCCATTTGGATAATTAGGCGCACACACTGCAACGCGTACTTTCATTACAATTCACAAGTATTGCATCAACTCTAGGAATTGTTAGGACTGAGACGGCCGTTGCTGACACCAAAGCATACCATCGTTTCCAGTTTCACTAAACTTTATCATCAACTCGCTGACAATTTTCCCAGAAAGATGTCTGTTAGGATGATTAAATAGATTGACGATCCGATTTCCACATTATTTTTTTTTAATTTAACTATTTTCACCTTTCTCGGAATTTAGAGCCCTATAACTGATGAATTTGAAAGGTTATAAAATAACAAAAAATAAAATTAATAAATAAAATAATAAAAACATTCCACAGGACTCTGAATCTTCTGGCAAGAAAAAACTTGATACTTGCTGAACAGCAAAAGGTATACAAGTTGCTCTGAAAGAATTTATCTTCAACCTTTGCATCATTACTACAGGTTATTAAAAATCGATTCAAAATTTGCAATTTTTGGAAAAATTATTGTTGGCATTTCAAAGACTCACATTCACCACACACCACAAAATTCACATTCACCAGTAAATGTGGATTTCAGAGTCTTTTCCGATAAGATATTAGTTGACCACAAAACCTATTCAAAAATGGTAGATGTCACTCTCATTTGAAGCACTGACCGTTTTCCAATAGTGGTAAAAAAATAGTGATACTTTTCTGGTGTCCCACTGTGCATATTATAGTTACAGGAAGGAGAAAAATCATTTAGATAATAATAAAATTGATATTTCTCGACCCCTACTACAAAAATGGGTGGATGACACTCCCGTCTAGAACGCTGAAGGTGCTCAGGTCAAAATTTGTCCTCCTTTTACCTTCTTGACGCTTTTTATAGCCCTCCGTGAATATTATGGTTACATAAAAATGAGGAATTACTTAGATAATAATAACCCTGAAAAAAATTGGTCGATGACACTCCCGTTTAGAACATTGAAGGATTTCCGATGGTGTTCAGGTCATTTTTGTACGTTGTTGTACGTTTTTGATGGCCCACTGTGTATATTATTTTCACAGGAAGGTGAACAACTACTTCATTTTTACTCATTTTCAAACAATTTCAAGGCAATATTCCCAATTTATATCCCAAACACCTAATGCCTCAACGCCAATCTGATAAAATTATATCTTTTGTAAATTTCACCGGGAATGTAGTCCTGATATTTTATTGTAAAGACTTGCCTTCCGCTTTCTCTTGAACCTTCGAAATCCCTTAGTTTAGTTTCCATTAGTTTCGAAACTATTTCTTAAAATGATAATTAAATTACATGTGAATATTTCATGAATCTGAATGATTGCTGCTGGTTCCTGTCTGTCAATTCGATCGAGAGAACAATCGAAGCAATGATCAACCGGACACTGCACAAATTATAAAAGTGACAAGCTATAAAATGATCAAAGATCGTGACCAGGAGATCATTGGAGCCGTAAAAGGCCTTCGACAATAACATTTGAATAAATAAAGAGGCAAGGTCATCAATAGTGCGTACGTGCAAACCAACTGATACAGTAATAACGATCGTGAACTCTAAAGCCGGTGAACTGCATGTCATAATTGAAAACTAAATGGTTATTTATTTATAACCGTGAAAGGACTACGCAAATTAGTGACGCAGACACCTTTTGGTCTTGATCTATCTCGCTAAATATTGCAATATGGTTATAATTACTCGGGAGTGTATAATTTACCGACCGGCGGTCATGTGAACAAAAAATTTTTGCCTTTGACTCGGAAGACAGAAAAATGAATTTTTCTTTTCCTTATTCACGGCGTATATCTGGCATCGATTCTAATACAATTTGGTACATATGCGCCAAGTGACAGGTGTCAAAACAGATAATATCGTTACTTCATTGTTTCATTAAACAAAAATGTTCAATAATGAAAAGACTCGGGATCTTGTATAATCCAGGTATTTCCAGATACAATAAAAACTACACTTCAGTAGCCGATGCATGCAGTTTAACAACATTGGAAACTTCGACTTTTCAATGCATCTGACATTTGCTTTCCTTAGGTCAGTGGCCTGAAGTCGAAAACTAAGGGGTCCATCATGGCCTATCCGGATGGTGTATTCAACACCTTAGTCTACTGCACATCGCGTGATAGGTTTTGATATTCCTTACACAACGTGCGTGGCCTGCCGCGAGGCGCTTGAGACTCTAATGCACTTGCTGTCAGCATCGATATACCACCACCTTGATAATGCTTCATTACCAACAACGTTTCCGTATTGTCGAGACACCGGTGTTGCCCTACACTCCGGGAAATATTGATTCCATTGTGGGGAATGAAAAGTGCCGAATTTTTATTGGATCTATTCATTCCCCACCCTCAGGCTCATACAAGCCAATAAGCCTGATGTAGTTCATCTCGACCATCATATCAAGACGATGTTTGTCGTGAAGTTTTTAGTCCCGGGTGAGCAGAATATCGTCTGAATAAAAGCGGAAAATAAGAAAAAATATCGAGATTTTCTCTATTTTTCATAAGCTGGTGGAAAAGTTGATAAGGTAACCAATAAGTTTAAAATTATCAATATCGGTTCTAAAACTCATTTCGTTATATAGATGCAGCAGTTCTGGTGAATACTAAGTACCTAATGAAAGAGGATACACGCATGAAATTTGCCTTTCAGCTATAATAAATCCACTACGAGTACTACTTAAATAGAAAAAGGAAAATTTTCAGAAGGGGTTAGTTTTGGGCAAAGCAGCTTTTTAATTTTCCACTTTTCCATCTTTGAAAAAATAAATAGGAAAACTTCCTATGAAAATAAGAAAGAAAATAATTACAGTAATTGAAGAGTAGGTTTTACACATTCTTCGTTTAATAATGAAGGAGCAGAAAGCCGTTAAAAAATCATCAGTGTAGCGAGCAAAAAATATCGCGGAAGAACTAACGTTCCGTAAGAAAACTTTCTGCTTATTGCCAGAGCCTCCGCGTATTAAAGATAATACGCCGACCGCTGTCCAGATGGAATGCTTCTGGAAAGATATTCATGAACACTCGTAGACACTCAAGTTAGACACTCCAGCCCTAGCGCAGTTCGAAGCTTTCAGCAGAGAGCTTCGACAGCTTGAGCTTAATGAACTGCGCAACTCGATAACCTAGGATGACGTTTGGCGAGTTCTTGTGGGATCCAAGAACTTTGCTGCTCCACGTCCAGTTGGGCTGAACACTCGTTGGTGGAAAAAACAACCTAGCACCCATCAGCATCAGGCTAGAGTTTCCATTTCACAGCTGAACGAAGAGCAACCGATTCCGGATTGGTTTTTCGATGGACGGATCACCCAGAAACATATATTTGTTGATTTGCTAGATAAACTCGATGATACGACTCACAAAATGATCGGTCTCCATAGCAGTTTGCATCCTAAATCGTCCATTCTATGATTTTTCTTCTCTCGACTACAAGGAGGCCAAGAACTTTTGAGTTTAGAGTATCTATATGACAGAATGGAACTGGATCAAGCCTAGAAAGTCCTTAGGATTTCGAATTCCCTTCTCTACATGATCTGTGACCATAACAGAGCAGCAATTGGATAATTTTCCTTCGAGGCAGCTGTCCGAGCGACTGATGAACTCGGTTTAGAATTCGACACTGAACGAGTTGAGAACAGCGCTGTTAACGAGATGAATCCGTTGAAAACGGCCCATATAAAAACCGTAAAAATTACTTCTCTGCGGCGACAATACAAGAATGAGCCAACGCATGGGGTCTTCTTCATCGAAGACCTCAGCTTATCAAAACACAATCGATTTCATCAGTGTTCGAGTGGACTGAAGTCAGAAACTGAACTTTTCATCATGACCTACCTGGATACGATACGAGGTACCTGAAACCTTGCTTTCGGAATGTCCAGCATATTGGGTCACAACCTAAATCCAAAAACAAAAATCATTTCAGCGTTGAGTGAAATAATGATAAATGTTGGGGAAAATTCACAGCTGCGCATTGTTTGGTATTACAGATAAGCAGAATGAGAGGATCTTCAAAACCATTTCCAAAATTTCCTCTACCTAGATGTTTGTTCCAGCTCTAAAAATCCATCAACTTTTGCTTCTGAAATCATGGAAGTTATTCTATCATCCATGGATGCACATATTCCTTTTGCAATGAAATGATCTTCTGAAGGCTAACCTTGGGTTAACAAAAATTGCGAACAAGTTGTGGCCTCCAAAAATCTCGCCTACCGGCAGTAGCGCCAAAATCCCACTGCCTAAAACTGAACTAGGTTTTTTAATGCTCGCAACAGCTGCAAACTTAGAACTAAGCTGATAGCAAAGAACTAGCAAAGACTTCTGGTCTTAGAAACATCAAGATGTTGCTGGGGTTTCCCCAGGGAGTCATATTGTCTGTATATCAACGACTTTCTGGAAAAAACCCAGAATCGAATATATTGCTTTACTGACGACAGCACACTTGTCTTGTCATCCCATTTCCACCGGCATCAGAAGGTTGCTTATCTTGATGAGGATCTAGAAGAGACTTCAAATTGTGGTAAAAGTAACAAGGTTGAATTCAGTGCCACAAAAACCCAGGCACCTTCGGTGTTCTTCAAGAAGATAAATTTCTCTGAACCGGATATGATAATGTCAGGTCAGACAATTTCGCTTTCTGCTTTGATAAGTTTCTTAGGGACACCAGTAGGTCTTGGCATAATCATGTCGCTGGAATTGCAAAGACTGCTTCTCAAAAGCTTGCATCACTGTTGCTCATCAGAAAACTGTATATACATCAGCAACTTTTGATGCTTTATAAAGCTCAGATCAGACCTACATTTGAGTATTGTTCTCATGTATGGAGATCTGCCCCCAAACATAACCTGAAGTTTCTGGATTCCATCCAGAAAAGAGCCCTCCGTCTGATTGTAGACGCGAACATCTCGTGCAACCTTGATAGCCTGGAACATCGAAGAAATCTTGGGGATTTGTCTCTCTTCTATAGATACTTTTACGGGAAATGTTCTAGTGACTTGGCACATTTGATTCAACCAAGAGCGGCACATGTCTGAAATACGCGATGGACTGTGGCTGCTCATAGTTTGAAAGTACAACTCACTACACTTCGAACTCTACTATTCAAATCTCTCTCACCTGTGGAATAAATTTCCTAAGAACGTGTTTCCAAGTGGATTTAATCTCCAGCGATTTAAATCCAATGTAAATCGCTATTTTCGCACAGGCACCGCTATGAGAGCGTTTTGAGGATATTTCTGTACTGCTTGTGTTTTGTTCTTAAAAAAATTCATAATAACTCCCCTCTCTCGAGATACCTAGGAAGCAAGATGGCTATTTGCATTTTGTCAGCGTAATCAAATATATTTCTCTTATGGCATTTTAAGAAGATTCATATTTTCACATACGAGTTTGCTGTCATGTTCAATATTCATGAAAAATTAATTCTACATTCTCTCTGATCTCTGGACGTGTAATATCCGACCTAAGTAATAGAATATAAAAGAGCGCATGCTCACAGCTCTTGATGATCACACTAGAAACAATGTTTCGAATCACACGCTAGTAAAATGATATATCCAAAACAAATAATTTTCCCATCATTAGAAATGCAATACTTTTCTCGACGCGCGTTTCTGGTGATTGGAAAAAATGGTTGTTTCGGATTCATTATAAGCCAGAGGTTCCAGTTTCACCTGTTATGAATGTATAGATCGCACTGAATTCCTGCATGTGCTCATAGATAAAAATTTCTTCTGGAAGCTAAGCACTGAGAGAAATTTATAAATAAAATAGGACCAGCTGCTGCCAAAATGACATATTATGCTGTTTTAGATTCTCACCTACGTTATGGAATACATTTTTTGGAGAATGTGTTACCCGACACTCCTCAAAAAAGGCCATGAGGTACATATATAAAATCAGACTTCGTAAGTCATGAGGGATATTTTCATAAGTAACAAAATACTTACGGTCATAGCATTATTGATTCTTGTCTGGTAAATAAACAAAATTTGCCTCAACTCCTAATTATTATGCTACCGGCAACAATAGGCACATACTTACTGAAACTTCCAGATGGGAGTGTCTCATCAGATAGGTACTCTATTTTCTGAAATGCTGGCAATATGTTTATACGCTTATCAGATGATATATTAAGACGACAAACTTGAATGGAAGTCATTTCAGAAAAACTGTAAAAAAATATTTCTGAGAAATCCTACTACTGGCTGCAGGAATTCTTCCTGCCGCCAGAAGTATAAACTGTGAATACAATGTTTTATATTCCAGGTTCTCTGTTGTTTTGTTTCCTTCAATACTATTTATTCATTATATTCCCCTGACTGTCCCATTAGGTGATGTACCAATTAATTAATATTTCTATTAGAAATGTCTATACTATTCGTTTATTTTATTCTCCTGACTGTCCACTAGATGACGTACCAGTTAATTCATGTTTTCAGTAGATATGACATATGTTTTATTTATATATTCAAGCTTTGTCAACAAGGTTGCTTGACTTCAGACAATAAAGTAATAATATATAATATAATATAATATATATTATTTATTCAGGATCCAAATGCAAATACAAATGAGAAGTACAAATTGAAAGTTTAGATAAATAACGAGATTCTCGATAAGTAAGTGAACACTTGTTTTGAGATACAAATTTGTTGTGAACGGGCATATACCTATTATACATTGAAGTAGTTGAACAAAAACATAGAATGAATAACATTAAAAGGTATTCGACTGCGAACATATTCAATTGTAAACGTAATTAAACATGAACAACTATTATAATTTGTCATTATACTTAAAATAAAATAAAATAATAAAACAAACACTATAATACAATACAAAGACACAGTCAAAGATTATTTAGCTTTCAACCAGTTCTGTTTAATATATCAATCGTCTCTATACCTGCTTGATAAGGGTAATACAAAGGTATTTAAAATGGAGTTTGATTTTTATTTTCCTTAAAATAAAAATATGAAAACAAATAGTACAATACTGTAACACAATTTTACACTTAGCGAATATCAAATTTTTAAACAGTTCAGTTCGATAGAATATATAAATATCTATATACCTGTTTGCTAACAGTGATACATCGATATTAAAAAATGTTTCTATTTTCACTTTTCTTCGAATATTACAATGCAATGTATCTTTATGACCTTTAACCAAACGATTTAGCCATCTGAAGTAGTATATGTTAATTTTTCTGGCAAGTTTTGTAATGATGTATATTTATTATTATTTATTATTACATATTTTCAAACTTGATAGTGTGAATGCCAGAGAGGATATCGAGAGATTGAACAGCGGATATTTCAACAAATTTATGTGAAAAAAAACAATTTCCTTATCCACAATAATTTTTCAATTTTGTCTGTTGTCAATAAGTATTACATAGTTTTTCGTTTTTCATAATAGAATAACACAGTCTAGTATTTTGTC
>WOGN01006334.1:0-12510 GCA_015342105.1 Leptinotarsa texana | reverse complement strand
AGCTTCGAAGGGTGAATAAACGCCTTGGACTGAACCGATCCTTGAAGATCCTGCCAGAATTTTAATCTTCTTGCCATCCAGGTGTTCAATCTTTGTTTGGCAAAGCCTAAAGCGATGCCAATGACAGGTTCTGGTCCGATGAAGCTGCTTGCAGCACCTTCCTTTGCAAGGGAGTCAGCAACCTCATTGTCTTCCCAGCCAGTATGGCCAGGAATCCAGACAGGAGACAATCTGTTTGGTCTTCCTATCGAGGAGAGTCGTTTTTGGCAATTTGCTACCAATTTAGACGTTGCTCGGTAGGAGCTATGAGCTTCCAACGCCGCGTGACTGTCCGAGAATATTTTTATTGACTTGTGTATGAGGTTGAGGTTACATTCTTCCAATCTCTTCGCACTTAAATCAATAGCGTGAATTTCCGCTTGAAATACAGTCGCATAGGTTCCTAGGTAGGTTTATATATCTGTCTTGGTTCTGCGACTGAAAACACCTGCACCAGAACCGAGAGGTGTTGTTGTTCCGTCTGTGAACCAACAACTATCTACTCTTAATATTTCCTTCTCCCGGAGGATCCATTCCTCTCTACTCGGGAACAGTACTTTATAAGGCAGTTCGTAATTGACAGTTGGAGACATAAAGTCAGAGGTCATTTCCAGAATGCTGTGACTTCCAGTGTCAGCCAACAGCCTGTTGCATTCTGCATTAAATTGATTTGTGCAATTGGCAAGGTGCACGAGTTTGTGAACAGTCCATCTAGCCTCTCTCTCGAGAAAAATGTTGAGATCTAGAAGGATCTCCATGGTCGCTGACGGTGTGATACTGATGGCACCACTGATAGCCAAACAAACCTGTCTCTGTAAGTCAGACAGCTTCGCCTGGGTCGTTTTCTGTAAAGCCTTCGGTCACCAGGCAATTGCACCATAAGTGATCATTGGTGTGGCAATCATCACATAAATCCAATGGATTTGTTTGGGATCTGAACCCCAAGTTTTATCACAAATCCTTGGATATGTCCATAACGGACAGTCTGGCTTTGTGTAAAACTTTTCTCAAGTGAGCGTTCCAAAAAAGTTTTTTATCAAGGACAATGCCAAGATATTTCACCTTCGTTTCAAATGGAATGACCTCACCATTGAGGGAAAGTAGCGTTAGATCGTCCAATTGTTTCCTCCTGGTGAAGGGGATTATCATAGTTTTGTTTGAGTTGACAGACCTCTTTCCCACCTTCAGGCATCAACTGTGAACAAT
Source organism: Leptinotarsa texana (assembly GCA_015342105.1). Classification (NCBI taxonomy): domain Eukaryota; kingdom Metazoa; phylum Arthropoda; class Insecta; order Coleoptera; family Chrysomelidae; genus Leptinotarsa; species Leptinotarsa texana. The sequence continues at coordinate 11,265 of WOGN01006334.1, read as the reverse complement.
GTCCAACGTGCTTTGAAGGATATTACAAGCTAACCTTCCGGACGTGGATCTTACCAAGATGGCAAGGTCATTTGCATAAGCTTGCAGATCTACTTGTCTTCCATCGAGGGCATCAAGCAGACTATCAATCAAGAGCGACCACAGAAGGGTCGATAGTATCCCACCTTGAGGGCGACCTCTGGTGACTGTGTACCTAATGGCCTCGTCTGGAAGAGTCGTAGTTGCAGTTCTCTTTGTGGCATAGATCCAGTCAGTTATGGTTGATTCTATACCTTTCCTAGCCAGAGATGATCCTATAGGTTTAGGTAGTGCATTGTCAAATGCGCCTTCAATATCGAGAAATAGAACAATTGCAAGTTCTGGAAAGTAGTCCAGGTGGGAATGAAGAAAATATACTTTGTACTCATAATGTATGTAATGTACTCATTAGTCAACCTTAAACTTGAAATCCTTTCAACAATCTTTTGACGATTTTTTTGCAGTTAGGGTATTTTTAATTGCCTAATTTCTCCATGACCTCTTTGATGGCAATCCACCCTTCTCTTTGAGGATCAGTCATCGTTGTGATGACGAATGTGTGAATCAGCCATAAGCTGTCTCACATTTGGTCCAATGAAAACACTTTTCTTCAACTTTGCCTCTGAGAGGCCTGGAAACTTAAATACTAAGCATTCTTCATCTCTTGGAAAAAAAAAATTATCAATCCCAGCTCTATATGTGATGCGGTGGTAGAACTTTATAAGGAGACAGCAAAGAAAGATTAAACTTTCTCTTGAATATGATCCCTTGGTTATTGAAATTGTTGAGGTGGTAAAAATAACGATTTGGTGCAATATTCATAATTAGGGCGAATAATAATTGATACTATAGAAAAGTCATGCATGAGGGGATTGTACGATTTAAAATGTTGCAACTCGTTAATTTGCAATTCATTAATTTTCAAAACACATTTTGAGTTTTTTCCACTACCTTGTTTTGTATACGAACTGACTTGAAATATATTTGGACTGTATTAGTCAAATATACTTATATCTTCTTTTGTTTCAGGTAATGGTCAATGCGTTGCATCCAGTAAAGTAACTCCGATGGTAATTATTGAAAAATTATCGTACTGACCGGAGGTATGTCTATAAAACCCAATAATTTCTCATTGAATCTGCGACACCGGAGTAATCGACCGGAACGAGTCTCTTGCAAGTCGATAAATTCTGTGTAAGACGATCGCACATAAATTTCCTGAATTTTATGATCAATAGATTATCTAATAACACGGAGGAATTTTGATAAGAGGCGAGAATCAGCCGAGAACTAGATAAATCATTCTAGTCGACTAGTTTTTCTTCGTTCGGCTTGTTTTGTAAACATGTAGAAGGTTAGATCGGATTTAATTTTCTAGTTTATCGAAGTCTTGTTAAAATTGTGTTGATTTTTACGTGAATAAGGATAGTTTTGAAATAATAGGTGACAGTTCAAGTATATTTATAGTTCTTGAATATGTACCAAGCCATGAATAATAATTTTCTACATGAAAGGTATTTTCTATGTGATGAATGGTGATATAATTGAAACCAGAGTATTCGTGTTATTTTACCATACATATATTTTTGAGTTATAATTTTCTTTGACTAGATTTTTTCACAATTCCAATAATTGTAACAAGAATATCTAGATCAGTTTAATTGAAGGTGGATGATTAAATCTGTTCATCCTTCTTTTTGGTTTTTATCGAATTTTATGAAGGTTTGCAATTTCCTGATTTTTGACTTACAAACTTCAAAATTCTCAAATTACTAAGGATCTCACCTCAAGCACAAGACAATGGTCAATAAACCATTTCTAATTGAAACAGAAATGTCACCCATTCGTTCTACTACACCATATCACCATTCGTAATGAAGATATTCCTGTCTTGAAAAATGAATCGATATCATTACTGTCAAAGTACTATCCCCAAGGAATACTGCGAATAAATAATGATTTATCTTTCTTGCTAAATCTATGAGTTGAAAAGTCATCGCAATATTTAATTATACGGTTGAAATTAAAATTGACCATTTTTTCAACGATGTATTTCTTCATTTCTTCCAAACTAACTCTATGGAATTCAGGTCTGGATGACGTGGAGATCATTGCCACTTGTATTAGAAAGTTCATCAATTTTTTTGTTTTTATTTTTTTCATGTCATTCATTTTCATTCATTTGTTCTTCAACATATTTCAAATCTGTCAACACCTTTTTCAAACAAAGTCCGAATTTGTAACATTTTCTTGTATCAAGTACAACAGAAACATAATTTTCTTATTAGTCAGTGGGATATGCTTGAAGACTGGCGGTAAACAAATCTAAAGAAATGAATAAACGTTCAAGCTAGTCTCGAATATACCTACACAGTAGGTTGAATGGACTGACGCCTATCGGGAGTTTAGTTTAGTGGTTAGTACCTCGTCCAATAGATGGAGTGACATTTTGTTTTTAGCTTCAACTTAGGAAGATGAATGAAATACTCTGAAGGAATTCCGATTTTCAGTTATGAAATGTCATTGACTTCAGGTCGATGATGGCCACTATATTGCTCTGATGAGTGGCTAATGAGCCCGAAACCGGGTCTGCAAGTGTGCCCGTTTCAAAATTGAGGGTCGACTCTTTCAGTTGTATTGTCAATTGCATATGCAGGCAATTTTCTATGAAAATTCCTGCGGTGACGCTTGTCGGATATAATACAACGCTCTTCGTGGTATTAGCCAGGGTAGTAGTTGTTTTCTGATAGGCGTCAGTCCATTCAATCTACTGTGTAGGTATATTCGAGACTGGCTTGAACGTTTAAAGGGTATTTCTTTAGATTAGAAACATAAATAATATTTTGATAAACAAACTTGCAAAGCATTTAATATCTTGTTGATTATCTTAGTCAGATTTTTACTTCATTTCTGATAGGCATTTTGAAATTTATAACTAACAAAAATATAAAAAAATGTTGAATTTTTGCTACGAAATATAGTTAGACAATTTAAAGACCTCAGAGGCCAAGCTATAATAGTCGACCTATACGTCGGATTCTCCCTACAATGAAATGTTACTATGCCCAAATCTATCTCTTCCATTTTTTTAAGGACAGAACACAAGCACCACAGGAAAATCCTTAATGCGCTCTAAGAGCGGTTCCTGTGCAAAAATAGCGATTCAGGTTGGATTTGAATCGCTGAAGATTAAAATATTTTGGAAAAACGTTCTCAGAAAGTTTATTCCACATACACTGAGTTCCCAAATGAAAGAGTTCTTGAGCAGTGATGTTCGAGATGTACTGAGTTGAACCTCAAAACGATGAGCAGCCACACTCCGTCGCGTATTTCTGATATGTACCGCTATTGGTGGAATCAAAGGCGTCAAGTCATTTGGAACACCTCCCGTGAAAGTAGCTATAAAAGAGAGACAAACCTCCAACTTTTCCAGCAACTTCAGGGTATGCTTAGGGTCGGAGCTCCATACCTGAGAACAATACTCCAAGAAGGTCTTATCTGAACTTTATGAAGCATCGAAAATTACAGTTTTCTGCTTCAGAACAGTGTTCCAAGCTTTTGAGAAGCAGCCTTTGCAATTCTAGCGACGTTATTGTGCCAAGACATATTGGTGTCCATTTTAACTCCCAACAAACTTATCGAAGCTGGAAGCGGAATTGAATGTCCTGACATTATTATATCCGGTTCGGAGACATTAATTTCTTTAGAAAAAGTTGCTGCCTGAATTTTCGTGGCATTGATTTGAACGTGGTTGTTTTCACCCCAATTTGAAATCACCTCATTCACATTAAAAAGGAATATTCCCAAACAGGAGCAGAATTTATTGAAGGGGGGCACACTCGAGAACTAATAACTTTTCAATATAAATAAATAAAAATTAAGATGCAAGATCATTACCCGCATCCTTAATAACCCCCTTTCACAGAAAACGTTTGTGTTTTGGTTCAGATATGTTGATGACGTACTTGTTAAGATGTAAGATCATAACCCGTATCCTTAATAACCCTCTTTCACAGAAACATATTGTCTTTTGGTTTACGTACTGGTTGGTTTTGATGATTCAAACGGACAAATTAATCATTTTTTTCTCAATAGTCTGCATAACAAAATTATGTGGAGTTAATGGTTTTCAACTCAATATCTACCGGAAAAACACATTCACTTTTGACTCTTGACACCTTTGACTCTTTCAGTCCGGTTTCACATAAGTTATCCGCGTTTAAGTCAATGGTATACAGAGCTTTCGCAATCCCTTTACCGGAAAAGAATTTCCAAGATGAAATAAAAATAATTAAGCAAATTGCAGTGAACAATCAGGTACCAATTTCCCTAATAGAAAAAATAATATCAGGTAAAACTCACAAAACACTTATGAGTTAATTATACCCAATCTGCCGAAAACACAACATAATCAAGTACAGTAGCATCAATTACTCAGGTAAACTTTCAGAAAATATTTAAAATTATTTCTCTAAATACAAAATATCAACAGCTTTCACAAGTAATAATAATTTAGGTAGGTTTAATGCAAAACATAAACGGGATGGAATGAAAAAATCAGGTATATTTATAGAATAGAGTGTGGCGAATGCTCTGCGGTATACACAGGGCAAACCGGTAGAAATTTTGACATAAGACTGCGTGAACACGTCTGTTTGGACAAAAAAACTGCAATGTAAGAACATCTTCAAGAATCAAACTACAGGATAAATGAAGATAACCTTGAAAACCAGAAACATATACCCCTAAACGAGAAACCCGATTTATGTAGGTCTCCTGTCTTGGATTTATGAGTTTAACAACCCCTAGAATTTTCAGCGTGGAATTTTAAAAGTTGGCATCTTCGTTCGCCCGAGTACCTGTCTCTCATATACCTGTCCTTGCAGCATACCTGAAAAGTCTAATATACCGATATTTCAAACTTCAGATTTCAGTTTTATACTTGATAATGGGGTCAAACCCGAAACCGGTCGTATAAATAAAATCTACCAGTTGTATTTAGACAAAAGTGTTTTTTATACATTTCATTAAAGTCATAACCTGCCTCTTTCTTGGCAGGACATTCGTAATTCAGATGTTATAATTAGTGACTGAAAATATTATTTTGAATTAGTGACATTTGTTTCATTTAAATAAGTTAAGAGGACTCATGCAGGAATCTGTTTACCGGTTGCGAATTGGTAATGTGCAAGAGTGGCTTGAGCCCCATAATTTAACATTTTCTCAGGGGGAACCCCCCTAGCTGGATCCACCACTATTCCCAAACACATTTTCGACCCAACAACAATTCAACACTTCGTCACAAATCATCAATGCTTCACAATTCTTCCTTTTTCGCGTCGAGAAGTCAAAATCTCCATTAGTCAAGACTATTTTCGTGTCTTTGTGACGTCAGTAGAGGATTAAATTTCTTCCTATGCAGAAAATTCGACGAAATTTAAAGGAGCACACGGCGTACGTCTTTTTTGTATCATTCTGAAACGATTTTTGCCTCTGTGTTCACATAAAATCGACTCGTATATCCTATCCGTCAACTAGTATCAACTTATCCCGTAAATGGCGAACGTAAACGATGGCTCTAATGGCAATTCCGCTCGAAACAGTTAAATGGCAAAGGTCTTACGAATTCCCTGATAAAATCCGATCGGTGCATGCCCCTCGAGACCTTGTAACCTAGAAACGTTCGAAAAGGAACTATCGCAATTCGATAAAGCTCATCGTGAATGTGGGACGGACCGCGAGTGCTTGAGTATCGGTTGCAGGAAAAAGCGGCATGTCGAAAATGGATCGAACAATAGATTGAGAACGAGATGTGGAAACAGCTGAGGGCACTTTTTTAAGAACAGCACACAGGGCCGTAGCAAGGCCATTCTGCACCCTACTAGTTTGAACGCCCTCTAGATCTGCGTGTTTCAACAAACTAGAATATTGAGCAATAGACTGACGAGTTGACGTTTCGACATACAAGCAAGGCCGAGCTTCTCGTGACTAATTTCTCACTGACAAAGAAAATACCGTTTTGGAATTTATGACCTCTGAATAAGGATAATTTGTTGTTCTGTGTCACATATTCGATACTGTCTAAGACACAGAACAATCGGAAGTTCAGGTCCAATATTTTCACTCAGACTATATGCTTTTCTCAACCCGACCCGGCCTTGTTTCGTCATAACAAAATCGCGGAGTTAACCGAAATTCTCTTCCTCAGATAAAAGGCGACCCAATCGGGTGTCTCTTCTGATGGTTTACTCTTTTATGATGGTACATTGCAGTTAAAAGTTAGTTTCCGAAGTGATTGATTGACTTTTGTTTGTGTTGGCAGATAGTTCACGTGCAGTGTTTTTATAACTTGAAATACTTTTTCCATTTGCTTTTTGGATAGTTAGATGGAAGAGCAATATCTACCTTGATTTATCATGTGCAGATGTTGAATTCTACCATTTGTTAGGTTAGGTTGTACTCTGTACTCTGTAACCTGTCAATAAACGTATTTATTATTATTTACTTGAAATTTTTTGCTTATGTAATTGTACCAGTCTGATGAGGGGAGATTTTTCATGTTCAATTGTGCCTTTTTTTTGTTCTTGGACTCTTAACGCCACTACCTAGCTACAGCCCTGACCCCACAATATATCTTTTGAAGAAGATTAATTGATTAATTATTTTTCTACTACGAATGGTATTATTGTGTTTGATTTTGTTCGCTGAAGTACTGAGGAACATTGTCTAGCTACTGTGCACTCAATTAGTTATAAAATTTGTTATTTTTTCTGATTGACTCTGCCATTACCTACTTGATGAAGATCCATAGTAATTTCACAAACTACACCTAACGATTTGATCTTCAGAAACATTATTTCCAAAAATATCACGACATGGTTCGCTAGCACTATAGTGAATAACAATCCTATTGGCAGATCAAGATCTTCAGATGATGTGGTGCTGCAGGTTTTTCCGGGTTTCCCCGCAGCTGAAAAAACGAATGCGCCACTGGAATCAATGAAGTCGCCCCGGAGCGTCAATTAGTTTTTGTTGTTGTTGTTTTATAATTTCATGATTTGTATTTTGAAAGAGTTAACAAGTAAAATCAGTCATTTATTTGAAATTCACAATATAACAACCAATAGAAGGTGTATAGTGTATAGAAAGTGTATAGTTTTGGTTTACTTATCATTCTCTTCTATCCATATGATATTCTTCCAAACTATAATAGGTTCTATCGGAAAGAACTCTTTTTACTGCTTTTCTGAAGCTGGTATTGGACGGTATATCTTTAATATTATTTGGAAGGTGATTGCACTATCATGCTATTCGTCATGTACAAATACAATACATTGACACTCTGCTAAGAAAACATTATGAATTTAGCGAAAGAACCATATTAGAATGTATTTAGAACCAAGTTTCTAAATACATCTGTATAATGAGGATAAAGCTGGTACATAATTCAAGATTGCTAACATTGAAATTGATTCACAAACTTGTAACTTTATGAATACGATACTGTCTTAGTTAGAAACACAGCTAAATTGTTGCTAAAACAAAATTATTATTCGTAAATTTGAATAAGTTATCATTATGTAGTGATCTCTAGAACATATATATGTGGAAACTCACTTTTACTTGAACTTTGAACTGTTTTCAAGGCCCTCTTGATGATACATTGAAGAAGTCTAAATGCACTACTTTAAAAACATCTATTAGATTTTTCCTCGATTTTTTGAAAACACATTCAAAATAATATCATTACATATTTCAATTAATCAATTCTTCAAAACGACTGGTTTCTGTTTTATTGTTCATGTAATCAATGTAGCTACTAAAAAAATGTGTATTACGAAATAACAAACTATCCCAAAAGCAGTAGAATCTATTGTTGAAAAATGTTTTCTTTGAATTTAATAAAATATCTGGCCAAGAAAGGTTTTGGCGTTTTATTTCTCTTCTAGTACAGTCACTTTTGACTTGATGGTTTACGAATATTTGTCAACCAAAAATTTTAATATTACTGGAGTTTTTCCCCACACCAAACCGTTCTTTTAACATCTCGACACGTCTTTCGATCACCAAGTGGTCATCTTCAAGAGGAAGATCAAATTTGATGCAAACTATTTCATATGTTTCTTCCCCAGACGAATACCTAGTTGCCGTATTAGAGATCGTGAAAGATATATATTCTCATATTCTCCCGTTCGTTCCATTTGCTCGAGTTATTAATGATATCGTCCGTCGAAAGATATAGTTAAATGGGTTGTCCGAGGACCGACAAAAGATAAATCTGCGAATGTACGCGTTTTGTAGGACAAAATGCAGATGCTCGAATACAGGACCGAGCCAGCCCTAGGATCGTAGAGTGTGAATAGTTTTTAGGGCTCCTGTACCGACTTAGTCGATATGGATAGTTTGGCTTCCTATAATATTATTAGTACATTCAGAAGATTTTTCGAAAATTTCAAATTTAAAATTATTGAGAGCTTTGTTCAGAATCTTCATACAAGTAAATTTGTATAGTAGGTGATGAAAAAAATTTATGGTAGGTTATTACACGCTTTATATTAGCTTCACCTATATGTATGTATGTATGTATGGTTGTTTGTATGCATGTTTATTTGTAACTCTCACGCTCGGGATCTGTATTGACAGAATTATCGGCATAATTGCTTGATCTATTCGCGGGCAGATGGCGCTACATGAAACCTACTTGATATTTCTTAATCTATTCGGGGGCAGATGGCACTGTACGTAACCTCCTTGATAGGATGTTCAAAAGAAAATCAAAATAATAAATATAGTTTAAAAAACTAAAAAACACGCTTTTATACCATGTGAAAAAAGTAAAAATTAAATATAGTTTAAAAAAACTAAAAAACACGCTTTTAAAGAACATCGAACTAGAAAGTTAAATAAATATAGTTTAAAAAACTAAAAAACACACTTTTAAAGGACATCGAACTAAAAAGTTAAAAATAACTTCTAATTGGTAGATATGTCAAAGTTTATATAAAGAAATCGGAAATACAAATAACAACACGTACTAATCCATTTCACCTGGATAAACTTACCTCATGCTCAAGTTGAGGATGTTTTTTTAATATCAGGGAAAACGAAACGTTTCGAAAAACAGATCTTACTTGATGTTACGTAACAGTGAAAAAAGTTTACTTGATTCACATCATTTAACCTCGAAATTTCGAAATTTTTTCATCAGATTTTTGAAAAATGTATAAACTGAAGTATATAATTGTGAATTCTGAAAAAATATATATTTTTTTTATTTTACCTCCACTAGTTGGTAACAGCTTGGTTATGTTTTGTGAATGTGTTCAATATGCTGTAGAGTTTGGTTGTTTGCGCAATTTTGAAATATTGATATGTTCACTGAATATGTAAAGCAATATTGCTTTAATTTTCTATCTGTAATTATCTTTGTGTTTTTTTGTTGTTGTTTTTGTTTTGCTATTTTTAGCGATTCATCAGCTGTGATGACAACTGTTTGTGTTGTATGAAATACTACAGTAAGCAGTATTAAACTGTCAAACGATAGTGATACGTCATCGATTATCGAATTTAGACTTAGACTCAAGTTTGTATAGCTATCTTAGATGCATCGAATGCAAGCTGGCATCAAAACAAGAGCTCTCTGATTAAACATGAATGTTTTTCATTTGAAAACAGAGAAAATGAAGAAAATGATGCCACATAAAAGTATATGTCTTGTCGCTTCACGTATTGATAACAATACCTGCTGCTCCAATTGCTAGATACAGTTAATAAGAATATTTGAATAAATTTCAAAATTGCTCAATTATTAAATCTTGTTATTTAAAATGTTTACTTCCCAGGTCCATACTATCAAGTCTATGAGAAAATTTATGGAAAAATTTCCCGCTGGCCAGTCCTGTCGTGACAGACGCATTCCGAGTTCTATATTATCGCGAATAAAAGGCGTGACTAATGGACCTTTTGGACGTGATGCGATCTATTGTGTATGTTGATCGAGGACAAAACTATATACCGATGCAGTGTGTGTCTGGATATATTTTGTCTGCGCTCCGATCTAGTCTAACATAACCTAGAAAACGTTGCTTCTGGCTGGGGCGTTACGGGTCACTGTTTATAGTTCGCTTGTATTGTCGGGTTTGTATTCGTGCAGAGTTCGACAGCCCGAGGTTCAACGTAAATATTCAATAAATAACAATTTCCTGCTCAAAACAATGTTGTTTCTGAAGAGTTTTCCCTGTAATCTAGGAATATTACATATAAAATCGCAGAAGGTTGATTTTTACTTGGCCTTTATTTCGTACTAGAAAACAATCACTGAAAATTTCAGCGGCAAAAATCTTTTTTGTCGATGTCAAATTTCACAAATACAAATGTTTCCCAAAATTGTGGGACTCATTGATAATATGATAAAATGAGTTATGATTTCCATTATTTGTTCATTATAATTTCTGTCCAAAACGGCATCTTGCTTCTTTTTAGTGGACGCTCGTTTTTTTCGAAAAAAAAAAATGCTGGGACGTGTCTAACAGAACGAATCATATATCAAGCAATTGTATAAAAAATAATTAGGACAAAACGTCAGTGTTATATATAGGTTGAATTGCCCAAAACTTTATATTGGGGAAACGGGGGAAACATTTCCAAAAAAATTAAGGAACACAGGAGTAATTTCTGGAATGTTAAGAACAGTTCAAAATTTGCGAACCATCTTCTGGCAGGATGGCATGAGTTTGGAAGAGAATGGTTTAAAACTCAAGCTTTTGGCATGCTTAGAAAATACTAGATTCAACTAAGAGTTTTAAGAATCTACTGAATGACCAAATATAATTGAATTCTTTCCCTATGTTGAACATGTTTTCTGATGTGGAAAGTGGTAATTGTTCATTACTTTTCCATTTAATGAGTTGATTGAAAATTGCACAATGAATTGTTAGGTTAGATCCAAAGTTAGGAGGGTCTATTCGACCCTCCACTGGAACCCGCAAGGGTGTATTGTGGCTCACACCTATTCACACTTGACCAAAGTCCACAAATCTTCTTGCCATCTAGGTGTTCAATCGTTGTTTGGCAAAACCTAAAGCGATGCCAATGACAGGTTCTGGTCCGATGAAACTGCTTGCTGCACTCTCCTTTGCAAGGAAGTCAGCAGCTTCATTGCCTTCCAGGCCAGTATGCCCAGGAATCCAGACCAGAGACAATCTGTTAAGTTTTTCTATCGAGGAGAGTCGTTTTTGGCAAATTGCT
>WOGN01006333.1:0-12511 GCA_015342105.1 Leptinotarsa texana | reverse complement strand
TTTTCATCTACACTGTCTGTTTCACTAAAATCACTCAACATTATTTAATTAAAAGTAGAAATAGGTTAGGTTCAGCGTATGTTTACATTCAGAACAAAACTGAACAGGAAACAAAGAATGCCCTGCTGCCGTGAGTGACGAGGATTGAGGGAGGAGAGAATTGGACCTTGATCACTCTTGCCTGCCTGCGCATGGACTCTGATCGTTTTTGCCCGTTAGCTCCAATCTTTTCCCTGTTATAATTCAGTGACTATGACCTTTCTTGCCAAAACGATGTTACAGGGAAATACTGTCTCCAATAATTTACACGTTCCCACTGTAACCTATGTTTGGCATTAAAATGGACTTTAATCGTTCTTCCCCGTGGCCCTTCAATTATTTTCATATCGATTATTATGTATTTATTTCTGTTACTGTATATATTTGGAAAAATCCCGCATTGCGAACATATGTAAATTATAATTCGAAATTTTTGTTACGTCACCCCTACCTTCAACTCCCTGCGAATTACAGGTACAATCCCCAATTTTTTAAACGGGAAGGTTTGTGATACATAGTTTGAAAGGTATCTTCATTCTCTATTCAAAAATGTTACCGCTTTAAATTTTATTGCAACAATTGGGATAAAATAAATTAAAATCATGTGGTTACCGAAATTCGATAATATACACTAGGATGTAATGCAAAACGTAATGAAATGTAGAATACAAAAATGAACTATGGATGTCAACGAAGTAGATGTGCAGAATGTTCACCACAAACGTCTTGGCAACATCCTAATCCCAAATAAAACTGTCTTCTAACATTATTTAACATATCAGGCGTGACCAATCTAACCGAAAGCGTTATTCGTTCTTTTAAGTCATTTCCGACTGGGAAATGTTGTATAGAGGTATTGTCGGACATTAACTTGGTAATGTGGTGGTGCTCCATCCTGCTGAAACCATATTGTATTTACTGGAAGTTGAGGGTTTCCTGGAACAGGATATTAATTTACTAAACTTGGAATGACATCATTTTGAAGTAGTGCCTAATAATTATCGCCAAACAAGTTGCCCTCAATGAAAAAAGGACCAATGATATGGTTTCCTACAATCCCTGCCCAATTGCGTGTGTTCTTTTCTCATCCAATGAGGATTTTCCGTTAAGAGAAAAAGTACACTCATCAGAAAACATAACGTTTTTTAATCGGATGATACTGTTATCAAATATCATTTGCTCACAAAAATAAATTCTTATATTGAAATCGTCTCTCATGAGCTCCTGAGAACGGAGGTATTTTATTTTCGTTTATTATGTTTACTATCGATGTATGGCTAACATTGAATGTAGTGGATGCATGTCTAGTCGATGTATCTGGGTTTTCCTCAAACTCAAGCTTCAATATAATTTGAGTCAATCCCTCATTGCATTGCCAGCTGCTTTTTTTATCTGCGGTAAATCAGGAAATGTCTCATGAAATAGGCGAGCTACTTCCTGTTATGTTAGGGGTTAATCCCCGTTACCAATCATTTGTAAAATTGTAATTTTATGAACTTCTGTGAATCTGACTATTTGCCAGACTTGAAGTTAACGAACTTTAAAATTAAATTGAAATTCTGACAACTATTGTTGTGATGAAACAAGTTGATAAAGCATTTCAAACTAACGTTTCTATGAAAATTATCTACGATGTTTCAAAGGATATCATCTAAAAAGGACATTGCTATGATATTTGCTTACTTTCTACATCAACATGATATAAGTTTTGAATATATTGCAATAGGTTTTGAGTGTATGTTGTCGAATTTCGGTACCCACATGATTTTCGATCATTTTATCTTGATTATTGCAATAAACTTGAAAGCAATAAAATTTTTGAATATAGAATGAAAATACCTTTCAAATGATAAATCACAAGCCTATACTTCCCATTTGAAACATTGAGGATTGTACCTGTTATTCGACGGGAGATGAAGGTTGGGGTAGCATTTTTCCGTTGAAGTATGCCACATTTCAATTTAAATTTGACGTATTCCGGAATTTTTTTAAATTTTATATACCGTAATGAAAATAAAGAATTTAATCCATTGGGCTTTTACACACTTTATGTGAGTAACGAATATGATTTTATGACGATTGTATGTCGTTTGTCGTTAATATAAACAAGCAGAAGTCTAACGTGGAACATGAGCCGGGAGATGTTCAGCCCACTGCTTAGGTACGTGGCCTATGGGTTGAGGAATCTTCTGATAAGTGGAGTATAAAAAATCATTCGAGAAATCTAATATTTCCAGAGTTACAAATTCAACTCTCTAAGATAATTTATATTACTGAAAAACTATTATAACACAGTGTTATATAAGGAGATACGAGGTCAAAAATAAAGATAATCATTGACTCCTCTGCTCATCACCAAACAGAGCAGCTTACCAAAAACTCAAATAATAATGGGAATCGACCTTAAATTCGAATATCAGGAGTGTGAGAGAGTTCAGATATTCAAATGTCCACCACAGGAATTTTCTTTCTGGACTATTTTGAACCCTACTATGAATTCTCCGAGGGAAATCTCGTCAAGGATTTCAATCTATTTATAGGTGCAGACAAGATACTTGATATGTCTAGGCATCACTGGTGGACGACCCAGATCATTTTTTCGCTTTATCAGTTACTGCCAAGAAGATTGAATGATTTTCGTAATGTTTCATGGTCAGATGGATCCAACTTTCTCAGTTCTGAAATATTCAATAGAAAAAACAGCAGCTCCCTATATTCGTATATAAAAATGTAGGCTGTCATGGCTGGCGTCAATGGTTCGACTGGTTTCCGGGTTTTGCAGTGGTTTTTCTTGGTTACAATCTTCTTGACGTATCATCTGAGATTCAGTTGAATTTGGAACGTTTGGATTGTGATCAAAAAGGCCACGGCAAATTCCTTCATTCGATGATGTTCGGTTTGGAATAATTGGATCGCGAATGGTGCAGGTTAATCAGAGTTTATAACTGTCATTCTGAAAATTTTTTGAATAAAAGTACCTTCATAAGGAATAACAGTTTATTTTTTCAGCAAAATAGAGCACCTTATTGTAACTCTAGAGAGGTATTATCTTATGGTGGCATTGTTCACTGACAAATTGATAGGAAGGCATGACCGTGTTCAATGGTGTCTTTTACTGAGAAATTATTTCAAGCAAGTAATTTATAAGACTCGTTATGATGAATGCAAGCTCTTATTGTGAGATCGTACTGAAAGGTGTTCAAAACGGACATGAAATATACTGAAAAAAAGGATGGCGTTTTTTATCAACCTTTTCTGTTTTCTGTTCACATTTCAAAACTCCTATATCTTTCACTTTCCAATAAAAAGTTCTTGAACTTGTATAATTGATGAATTGAATCCCACCAAAAAAATCAGTTTTTCCCGATTCTGAAGGGATATTCAATTATTATATCATTTAGAACATACTTTTCAACATTTCAAATATCTAACCTCACAAATAATGCAAAGCAATGTCATGCAATGATTAAGTTACTACCCGGTATAATAATATTTCGAAATAACAGTATTATGTGTACACTTGAGTTTTGAATTTTGAAATATTGACTCCATTTAAATGCATGGCAATAACAATAATTTTCAATTCGCACCATTGAAAATACCTTTAAATTATTAATTGGTGAATCTTTTGATCTCTCCAGTCCATTTGGCGCTTAATCAGAATCATATATAACCGAACACTATTGATAAATAAGAAATGATGCATGCCGTCCAAATCCTTGTGGATCGAAAACATATGCATGATTCGCATTCGCAGTCAATTGGGTTCCATATACAGGGCAACATCGAAATTAGTTTTTTTATTTTCACAAAATTTTTGCCAAAATGCAGGAAAGACATTTTTTATCAGTCAGTTTTTAAAAGTCATTATATTTTGTATCCCTATCAGCTAAGTCAACAAGTTCAGCATAGGAAAAGAAATGAAATCAGTTGAATTATCACATTTTTCAGAAAGGGCGAATATCACTAATAAGTTAGTTTTCAACAAGAACAATGAAAACAGGAGATCATTTTTGAAAGCTTCTTCACTACGTAAAAATGAAATACTTCGAATAAAGGAACTGGTTCTACTGTTTTCACCAAGATACTTTTTTTTTCCAACAATACCACGAAATGAACTTTCCATTGATGTCGGTAAAAGATATTAATTATCGGACAAAAACCTAGTCGATGATAGCATAATTGAAGCCAAGACAAAAATGACTAACTTATACTATTTGATACAATTGAAACAATTCAAATTGAAATAAATATTGATATGAAAAGCCAAAATGTAAGTGACGCTCAAAAATACTCGTGGGACCTCAAATAGACCAAAATCAATCTGGAAACACAACAACACTGATACAGGAAGGAAACGTAAAAAATACGATATATCTGTCGAAGCATTCAACAATTACATTTTGAATATTGTAAAAGGAATAATCCATGGAATTTCACATTCAACAGACCATTATTCGATACATCTAGGTAATTCTCCCATCCACAGAAGTTTAGAAAGTACCAGAAGTTGAAACATTTTTTAGGTCTTGAAATCAGATTGCAGAACGGATGATTACTGACATAATAAGCCAGTGGCGAATGGGAGATTGCTTCTAGAATTAAATGGAAAAATATCTTTGAAAATAATTAGAGAAATTATCGTTTGCTATTTCTCCGAATACATAAAAAACATATCACAAAAAGGAAAAAAATAACAAATTATCTACTGATAATCCTTTCAGATATAAACCTGAAAAAAGTCTCTTTCTCAAACACAATTACTTTCCACTTTATATAGATATTACATTATTTTTCTAACCAAACACTGATGGAAACTGAAGCGAATATTTTATATCATTTTTTTCTTTGAACTACACTGAAAGTTCCATTAGGATTCAAAACGTGCATTAGAGACTAATTGATATTTTGATATCTTAAAAGACAGAAATAATAAGAGAAAATGAATTGCATTTCTGAAGTCTTCTTATGGAATTCTGATATACATTGAAAATATGTTTTATGTTCCACATCTTTTAACGCAAATAACGAGTGCTTCGATTATATTACGAACATTCTGTACACAAACAGAAATAAAAATCAACTTTGGTGTATTCACTGTTTTTTTTATGAAATTTTCGGTTCGGAAACATGTTTCTTTCTTTTTTTTCTTTTCATTTGAGAAAAACTTCTGTATGTTTTACACATTTTCTTCTCTCTTTATTGGAAAGTTCCTCATTATACAGGACGTTTCCTAATTACGGTATGTTCTCATGAAAATATGTCCTGAGTTGCTTCGATTCTGAGATACAGGGCGTTGAAGTTTAAAAAAAGTTTAAAAATATCATAAATATCCTGACATTTGATTGAAATTTGCTACAAATATTTGAAGTAATGAGGAGCTTGTATAGCCCAAACTAGATTGAATTTATTTCAGTTCAGTGGCGTGTCAGTGGGTACCATAACCACTTCCACGCAACTTAATTTTGTTTTTTTGTTTGTGTTTTTTTAGGTTGACCAACTGAAGATACAACTTTTTTGTCATGTGTCTTTTCTCTATTCTAAACTTTGTTTTCGGAAAAAAAAAGTCACTACTAAAAACTATCCATGGACAACATAAAATAAAAACCGAAAGTAAATAATAAACGAATTCGACCTTAAAGTAAATGAGTAGCAAAATTTACACTTTTTGATGAATTACACGGCTGCAATCATTGATTGTCTGACATGTTCAAAAGTAACCCGAGTAATTTTTATGACATTGCAATTGTTAATCATTCGATTCCTCATATATCTGGATTCTAAACATTTGGTTAATGCAAGTTGCTGGTTAGCCAATCAGGTAAACACCAATCATTCCTACCCAAACGTTCAGTGGAAATTGTTGCTTAAAATGACTTTCTCTAATAACATGTGGATTTTCGTCGGCCCAAAAATAGTCATTGTGAAAGTTCATGATAGCATCTTGTGAAAAATTTGTTTCCTCCGGAAATAAAATATATGGTGAAAAATTATTTTCGTATGAATCAACCACTTGCAAAAAATTTATCTTGACTGAAAATACCGAGGCAATAGAGCTTGGACCCGCTGTATGTTATATGGGTATAGGAGGTTTCTTTTAAGAACTGTCCATATGGTTTTAGGGCTGACTTACAGCATCAGTGCAATTTTTCTGGTACCATTTGAAGGATCTTCTCTAGCTGAGTATATCTTCTTCTAGTTCAGGAGTTATTACAACTTCTGGTATTTCGACACGTGCATTTTAATTGAAACTCCTAGTTTCACATAATCTTGCATGTAGCCTTCTATGTTTCAGCACATGGAATTCCTCTTTTAGGATATTTGTCCTGGTAAATTATCCGTGCTTCTTTCGCATTTTCAATCGCTAATCCATGAATGAAGTGCATGTCAGCCATTTCAGCGTTAGTAGAATCATCCATGATGAAATTACTGCTAATTGAAACTCTGACTTTCACTGCTGGTCTCATGTAACATGTATTCATGTTATGTAAAGTGAATTCAACTTTTTTTCACTGGAACACATCTGGATATGAAGAAAACACAAGCGACAAAAAATTATTTTTCCAGTTGATTGATCTGAAAAAATACTAGAAGTCAGAGGCATAATTTTTTCCTCAATATTGTCGACTATGGTGCACACTGAAACTCCACAGGACCTAATGATTTCAATCTAGTCTGGAGTAAATAAGCAACTCATTACTTGAAATAACTGTAGCAAATTTCAACTGAATCGGTGTAAAGATATATATTTTTATAAATACAGTTTTTTTTAACTTCCACGCCCCATATCTCAGAAGCGATGGAACTCCAGATATTTGTTCATGTTCATGAAAACTTTTTTTTTGAAACAACCTAACGAATCACCCTCTGAAGGTTTCTAGCGTAGACAGGAAAAACCTTGTTTATGAATATCCAAAATAGTTTGAAATAATTTTGATTTGAATTATATTGGGACGAGTTCTAGAACTCCATTAAGTTGAATAACTCCATATAAAAGTGGCATACGATCGAACAGGACTCAAAATCTGTTTGGCAAAACGAAAGTTTTGAATTCAGAAAAAAATGTCCAAAAGAATCTTTCTATAAATGATCCAAATTATAATAAATCAACGTTTCTGTATAAGAACAAAAGAACAACTAAACTTTTTGTTTGAAGGTGATTGACAATGTGTCATGATGAATTTCATTACTTTGAACTTACATTGTTTGATATTATGTAAAATGACTTGAAATTCCTGACAGAACTGAAAAAGATGGATTAGCAAAAAAACCTGAAATGAAATGATAGTGAAATAAAATACTAGTGAAAATAGAACAATTGAAGAAAGAATAAATATAAAAAGTTAGGAGATTCCAAGCCAAGTCACTTCACGATATTTTGATTGTTAGTATCCACACTCGTCTCCGTGATTTTCCGTACTCACAGGGTATCCAGTAAATGCATTCCTTGGAATCGAAGTCCTCGTTTCGTGGCCTGGTTTTCGTGAGGCTGCAACCGATTGTGATTTCGGATCTGCAGCAGGTTCTGATCTTGTACTTGGACCCAATTCTTCTTATCCTTTCCGATAATACTGTGATATAGGAAAGTGCAAGCACTGGTTGTGTTACACAATCACTTTGAAGTAGCCATTCCGTTGAAAATTATTTTTGTGATACAAAGAAAGGTCTCGAGAAGGAACTGGTCATCATAAAAAAAAATGATCTTCAACGGAATGGCTACTCCAAAGCGATTGTGGAACACAACCAGTGCTTGCACTTTCCTATATCAGAGGAAATCAGCAAACCAGGAATAACAGAGCATGTTTGGACCCATCAACATAATATCGAGTGGTCTCAAGCTGAGATCATACACATAGAGAAACATTGGGTAGGAGAAAATTCAAAGGAGCCGCATACATATTGTCCAACAACGTATTTAGCCAAGCTAGCGTAGAGATACGCAACATATGGAAACCCATCATCAAGCGAAAAATGGTCAACTCCCGCCAAGCGGCCATCCCCACTGAACCTGTGAAACAGAAAAGGGAAAACGGAGATAAAGTGAAAGTACTCGAATGACCCATAAATGGTCGTCTATGGGAGGAATCAGTTGTCATCACCCGAAGACGATTGTGGATACTAACAATTGAAACGTCGTGAAGTAACTTGGCTGGGAATCTCGGAATTTTCATTCTTTGTTCAATTGCTCTATTTCCACTTGTATTTTATTTCACTATTATTTCATTTCACGTTTTTTTGCTTAATATAATTGTTATTTCCAGCTATTCATTTTTCATTCTTCTTTTTCAGTTCTTTCAGGGATTTCAGATCATTTTATATAATATCAGACAATGAAAGTCCAAACTAATGATATTCATCAGCTTACACATTGGATACGAGATGGAGCTGGTAGTATGTAAATATCTATATTTTGCAATTTATAATACAAGTCATCAAAAATGTAAATTGAATAATAAGACAGTAACTCATATAGTCATTTACTTTACGAATTTCAAATTACTTACGAACATATGAATAATCCAATGAATTATTTAGATATAGGATGTTTTAAGATTCATAAGGTAACTTCTCTCAAAACAGTTAGCTTCGCATGTGACATAACTATTGTCAGTCAAAAGACTGACACCTCGTTTACCAAAGTCTCAATTTTATGTTTTTCGTATAATCGTCAGTTTTGGTACTTTTTGAACCCAATTGACTTATGGGTATTAACTACTCACTACTCATAACATGTAAGTGCTCTTCAACATTCAAGCGGTAGTCGTAAAAATATATAAGTAAATAAATAGACCACATTACCATCATATAATGAATCACATTGTTTTGTTCACATAAATAGATACAGCTGTTATTCATGCTCTGTGCTCAGTGAGTTATTTCACTTATTTATTTTTCGTTCATATTGTTTTTCCCTTCATTAGTTGTTGAATAGAAATCAGAATATTTCCTGGATGATTTGGAAATTGACTGAATCACATCTTCTGCTTAATTTCATCAACACCTACGTCAGTTACCCATCAATTATGGTAGACCATTTACAGTTAAGGCGAGGACAGTTTTATATTCTTATGGTGTTTACAATTTTTTTCTTCTATTTAAAATCTCACCGTGATATATTTGGAAGCAAGCCAACAATGTATATGCTCCAATTTGTCACGAAACCATTTTCCGTATTTAATTATACCAACAAATGCCGAAACACCGAATAGCAAGCTTCAATGAAACTGCTCATTAATTCTATTCTAATTATAGGAATGAATTTTGGGAAATTATCGTGTCACAGAGTTAGTATCGATTAATATACCAAATCTATTGTGTACATGACATGATTAATCGGCATGCCATTCCTGCTTTTATTAATCAATCAATCGATCAGTTTTTCATTGGTGCTGATAGTCCACAAGATCGATGCTACGGAGATACTGCCAACATCCTCAGCTAAAAATATTTGAACTCCAGAAGATTCACGTATATTTGTCAACATGTAAATATTGAAAACTGAGAATAATAATATCGAAAACATGTGTGGAAAGTTTTTAACGTCCAAACCATTCCCAGACGTGAAAAATTTCTGAATATTCATTACTTCTTCTGGAATAAACCAAATAATATTCATTTTGGAACTGAGATAAGACACTCTAGAATAGTATACAGGGTATTTCAAATTCGATCCTCACCATTGGGATCTCGGAAACTATGAGAGATACAAAGATGGTTGAATTGGGGCAAAGTTGCAGATTTACCTGACTAACAATATGCGGTTGGGAAAATTCTGAAATTCCGAAAAATGGTTATTTTCCTCTGGCTTTTCACATTGTCACTTTTTCCTTGCTATAAAATTGTGTTTTCAGATTTGCTATCCGTCGTTTCGTCTTCCGGCCACCATCATAAACTTTTTTTTTGTGGGTACTACATAGACTTCTTTTGGTTTTGAATGGAACCAGACTTTACCTTTTCAATGATGTATCATAAGAAATTATTCGTTTTCGGAAAATAAGAGATATTGAAAAAATTATTTCTTATTATAATAGGTTTTGACTTTGATGTTGCTAATTTTGACTTCCAATTTGTTACACTCAATGACAGTTTGTTATTGTACAAATTCATTACAAACAAGATAAAAACAGTGTTAGGACACCGGAAATGTATTCAATTACACCTGTATCCCGAAAGACGACAACCACATTGACCTATGTTCAAGTTATTGGATAAAAATTTCACCAAGTCTGGTTCATTTGAAAAGCCGAGGAAAAAATACGGAGACAGAATGGACCAGGAAACTAAAGAAAATTTAATAAATGAGGTATGTATCAGGTGAGTTAGACTTTGTGTCCTTTTCAATAAAAATTATTAATTTGCAAATAAACCTGGGAAAATCTACACGTCAAATTTTCTCTGAAATGAATATTTGTCATAAAAGTGTTTGGAGACATCTCAATAAAAGCGGTTTAAAATATTACAAAATACACATATCTCAAAAATTGCATCCAGGTGATCCCGAAAGACGATTATAATTTTGTAATTGGCAGTTCCGAGAAACTGGACCTCAAGTGCGATTTAGTATTAACGTGTGGGCCAGGAATGTACAAAAGTAGAATTTTGGTTCCTCATTTATTTGACGGAATTCTGTATGGGGAAACATATCATCAGTTTTCAATGTCGATTTTCGAAGACTATTTGGATGATCTACCTTTGGCTAACTATAACAACATGATGGTGCTTCACGTCACACTACCAGACGAATATCTAATTACCTGACTGAAATGTTTAGTAATAAATGGATAGGGAATAATGGGCCGGTAAGATGGCCAGCAAGGTCTCCAGACTCAAGTGTTATGGATACATTCTTATCGGGTACACTGAAAAATATTGTTAATGGTCAAAGGAAATATCAAAACTTTGAGGACCTTCAGCACATCATTAGAATGTTCAGAAAATTGAGGAGGAGGGGAATTAATCGTGCAGTGAATAATATTCGAAGAAAGGTACAGTTGTGTTATCATGAACAAGGCCAGCATTTTGAGCCTTTGCTGTGTTTTATATCTGTCTTTATATTTTACTTGATGATTTTTATTTGTTCAAAGTTCTATTTTTATTGAAAAGGACACAATATCTGATTTACCTCATACACACCTCATGTATCAAATTTTGATTGTTGATTTTGTCTCCGTATTTTTACATTAGCTTTGCAACCGAATCAAACTTGGTGAGATTTTCATCCAATAACTTGAACATACTTCGATATGGTTGTCGTCTCTCGGGATACAAGTTTAAATACATTTTCGATCTCCTAACACTGATCCTATCATATTTTTAATAATTTTGTATCATATCTGTTTTTTCTTCATTCGTGAAAGCCATTTTTCAACAAAAATTCAATGACTTCTACAATAATAAAATGTCATTGAGTATAACAAATTGAAATTCAAATTTTGAAATATCAAAGTCAAAGCCTATTATGATGAGAAAAAAAATTGTTTTAATATCTCCAGGTTTTCGAAAAAGAATGATAACATATGATACATCATTGTAAAGGTAAAATATGGTTCTATTCAAAACAGAAAGAACCCAACGTAGCGCCTATGAGAAAAAATAAAATTAATGATGGTGACCGGAAGAAGAAACGTCGGATAGCAAATCTGAAAACACCGTTATGAAGAAGGGAAAAAGTAGCAAGATAGAAGTGCAATTTTTTATCGAATCGTCCAAAAAATAAAGCCAGAAAAAAATAAAAACCATTTTCCGAAATTTCCATTTTTTTCGGATATCTCCGGATATACTCAGAATTTCAGAAATTTCTCAAGGGCATATTGTTAGTCAGGAAAATGCGCAACTTTGCCTCAGTTTGACCATCTTCGTATCTCTTATAGTTCCCGAGATACGAATTTGAAACATCCTGTATATTGAAAACTGGAAATAATAATATTGAAAAAATATTTGGAAACTTCTTACCGTACGATCCATTCCCAGATGTGAATAAACCAAATGGAATAAACCAAATGATATTCATTTTGAACATAAGTTAGGATAGTATAGGTATATGAATCGAAACGAAATAATCGTCTGAATGAACTATACCAAAAAATTAAAGGTTTTTGAATCACACAAATTAAAAAAATTTGGATAACACAGGTTTTGGTTCCCTACTTTATCTCTGTACAAAAAATGCGAAAATCTTTCAAAAAAAAGAAGAAAACAAATAATTACCAAAATAAACTCTCAAATAGATGTGTTGATCATGCGAATAAGTGAATTTCAGGCACAAACTGGAAGAAAGAGCCCTCCTGATACAACCACTTCCATATAAACATTCAACTATACAAAAATCGATGTTTCGGTATATAATATTATATTATGATTCACTATCACTTTGTAAACAAATTCATATACTATTTCCCTATACCTATCTATTACCGTTTAGAAGATATAAATTAATTTCGATATTTTTTTTACCAAACATGAACTTTTATAA